>JANSTW010108555.1:0-17579 GCA_027564275.1 Diadocidia ferruginosa | reverse complement strand
ATGATGATGATGATGATGATGATGATGATGATGATGATGATGATGATGATGATGATGATGATGATGATGATGATAATTTAATCCATTAATTATTTAATTATATTAATTGACATTTTTAATATACATAATAAAACAGCGTAGTATTACGTATACAACAAGTATACTTAACACTATCAAAACATTCATTTAGCTTCTTTTATAAGTTGTTAATACAAATTTTAATTTTAATTATTAAAAAAAAAATTAAAAAAATACTTACAAGTGAATCTACTTCGGGATCTGCTGAATAATACGGTTGTTCAGACCGAATCTGTAAATAAATAAAACAATAAATTAGAATATTTAAAAATTGTTACAATAAATCTAAAAAATTGCATCAAAATTTGACTTATAAAAATTTTGAACCAGGTATAATGGTATATTCAAAATTGTTCCTAATTAAAAAAAATTTAAAAGATTCATATATAGTTTTTATTATGATTTTAAATAAAAAATCATAAAAAAAACGTTAAACACAGTATGAGTTATATTTTATTTCAGTTATAAAACCGCATTATTAATATTTTATTTCGGATTGATATATCCCAGCGCAGTAATAAAACAAACTTTAAATATTATATGCGATTGTACAAAACGCAGACAAATTTAATATATTTATTTTTTAATAGTTAATAAAAAATAATAAAAAAAAATAAATAAAAATAAAAATATTTGTTTTTTTTAGAGATTTCAATTTGTTTGAGTACCTGTATGTAGCTCATGTGTATTTTCTATATTTAATAATGATGCTGAACGTTAAAAAAATATTTCAGACATTTTTATATAGCTTATGTGACGTCATATTGACGCGTTAAAAGTTTCATGGTAGGATATTGTACAATTTATGGATATTTAAATATATTTCTTTTTTCAACATAAGTTTTATACGAATAAATCAGAATTTTAAATAATATTTATTTAGAAATAAAAATTGATTTTGTTTATCAAAAAATGTACCAAATATGGCGCAGTAGGTAAAAATTCGTTATCTAAACAAAACCCCATTCATATTATAGATAATGTAATGGCGCAGCCGGTATACATTTTTAAATTTAGGTTGCAAAATCGTGTATTATTCTTTGATTGAAAATATCATGTAGTGTTTGTGAAATAACCAGAAAAAATAAATATGACACAGTCGGTAAAAATTCTCAATATTATTTCTATAAAAATATATTACAATTTAAAAAAATAATTTTATTAAAATAAAATATAGATTTTTTTATCAAAAAAAATGTACCAAATATGACGCAGTCGGTAAAAATTCTGAACATTGTTTCGATAAAAATAAATTAGAATTTAAAAAATAATTTAATAAAAATAAAATAAAGATTTTTTTTATCAAAAAAAAATGTACCAAATATGGCGCAGCCGGTAAAAATTTTAAAATTTAGTTTCAAAATCGTATATTCTATGATTGAAAATATGATGTATCCAGTGTTATACCACCAGAAAGTCATAACATGGCGCAGCCGGTAAAATAATCTTACTTAAAGAAAACCCCCAAATAGATATACGATTGGCGCAGCCGGTAATTTTTTTTTTTAATTTAAATGAAACTCCGCATTTTTATATAGATAGATAAACGACTCGCCTAAAAAGAGCTCATTAAAATATCTAGTTATCCCATATTATAATCTGCGTTCGCCAAAATATATTCTAAACACTTCAAAGAGAAGAAAAAAATTACCCATCGAAAAAAATCAACTATAAATTAAAATAATAAAGAAATCTATAAATATATACGCTGAAAAAATACCAACCGAAAATATTTTTCCTATTAAAATATCGAACAAAAAGCCACCACACGACCTTCGACAACTTTCCATTATTCAAGCTGTCAAGTGCAGAGAAAAACGTATACACGAAAAAAAAACCCAACAAATAAACAAAATCAAGAGTATTTAGTATAGTGTATAGTAATAACGATATACGATTTAATATATAACCATAGTAGAGTTGTAAAAAGCTTTTTAGAGTATTTTCGTAAATATATAAGAAAATATATAACAACAGCAACAACAAAACATAAAAAAATATAATTTATTATAATAATATGGGCTGATGCTGAGACTTTGATTATAAATTTCTGGTTATATATTATTTAAATATTATTATATAGTCAAATGTATGTACATTTTTTCGAAAAAGAGTCAATGAATGGATATAACAAACAATTGTTTTTTTTCTTATATAAAAAAAACAATTAACAATTTACGAAACAACACTTCAGAAAAACGTTTAGTAAATCGATATTTTTGTCACGGATGATTAGCTTAGCTCATATTCAATGAAAGTTATGTTTAATTGATTTTTTCTTGTTATTTTTAGAAGTAAAAATAATCTGCGTATTTGATTTAAAAAGACAGTGCATTTTACACGCAATTTGGTTTGCTAGAGTCTTACTTTAAGAATTAGTTTTATTTTTAAATAAAGTAAAATTGATCCTCTAGTCCTCTAGTTAAAAAAGTTTGATTAGATATTTTTATCTTGATTTTACAAAAAAAATAGTTTTTCTAAAAGATTCCTTTAATCATATACGTATTAAAAATAATTCGGAAGAATTTTTAGAAAATATATAATTGTTATAGCCCAACGATATGACGTTATATAAGCTCTAAAGCTTCTATAAATTCTATACAAACAATTTTATTTCATTTAATATTAATTATCAATAATTTCCTTCCCACTTGGTACAACAAAAAATTTAAAAATCTCAGGTTAACTACACTAAACATTAAAAAATTATTTTCCTTTACGTTTAGCTTCAACATATTGACTATATATATTGACGCTTATATTTTTATGCATTTAACAAATTTTTATTATGTTATATAATATTTTTATTATCATAATAATGTGTTGCCATAAAAAAAATATTATACATAAAATCATAACTAAAGGAAAAAAAATATTCTTGTAAATCCATCCTATGTATATAAGAGATATGAGTGATTATATTTTTGATTTTTTAACTGCGACTATATAACATCGTATTCATTTGAATGAAATCAAAAACAATTCGTTTCAATAAACAATATTATTGCTCGCAATTCTATAAATATATAATTTTTTTCGGAAAAATTATACACATTATCCATACAACGAAAAAAGTCAACCCCTAATAACAATAAAATATTTTTACTATCATATTTTTTTACCCCCTTTTGCATATTATCATAGAATATGAAATTTTGGTTCAAGGTTGTACCATGAGTTTTAGTGAAAATCTATTTTTATGATTTATTATTTACTATAAAAGCAATAAAAAGAATAATATTTAAATAATAAACTATTTATTATTACACAATATCTAAATACTTTTACATTTTTACAACAAAAACACTTTGATTGCATTTCCTCTATAGCAGGATAACAATACGCCATATCGAAACAGGGACGTCATTTGGGGGAGCAGAGGAGGAGGGCTGTGCCTCTCCGCAAGAAATCTTCAGGAAAAGCATATTATATTTTAAGACCGAAAATGTCAGGTGAAAGACTGTGCAATTAATTACATTCAGTGGAATATTTCCCTATAAGCAAGATTTCTTTCCAAAAAATTTCGCTGCGCGGCAATTTAACCTAGATGCTTAATATAATAATATCTTCTTCACTAATAATAATACGACTAAAGCAGCTATATCCCATTTTCTGTTCTTTTTCAATGGTTGTAAACAAATTCTCTGCTTTGAATGAAATGTTCTTAAGTAGCAAAAATTCTTTGAAAAACTCCAATTTTTTTTTCTCATTATAGCCGAATTTTTTTGCTATATAAAAGTCATATATACCTGGTCATGGAGGCCATTTAAATTTTAAATTTGCCTATAGGGCTCCTGAAAACCATAATATTGCTTATATTATATGAAATGGTAAATCTAACGACCTAGAATTGAGTTATATTATAATTCATTTAAAAAATGCATATTTTCTTCTTGTCTCCCACCCTCTCCCAACAATTTCCTGAAATGACGTCCCTGAATCGAAAGTATTTATGATTTTGCATGTGAGAGTCGAAAAAAACTCTACTATTTATAAACAAAAATGGATAAATAATGATGATTTCTTTCCGCAAGTGACACCAAACTGTCAAAAACATATAGAGAAAAATTCAAGTGTTTTTTTTCATAAAATATTTATAATAGTTTTAGTGAAGGAGTTTTCTAGTTTTAGAAAAATTGGGATTTATTTGTTTTCTGCACAAAAAATATTGTGCAGCTAATAAAATGAAATGTACGATTTTTTGTTATAAATTTTTATTTTATTATATTAAAATGAGGAAAATGGAAAATTTACTATATAGTGGACGAAATTTTTTTGAAATTGAACTGCTTTATAACATAAAAATACTCGATGAAATGTATTCTAAAAATTAAAATCAACCGATTTCGATGGACAAAAATTTGCGAAATATATTTTCTTCTATAGATAGCAATCGCAATGTTTTGACATTCTCTAACGATTTTTATTGAAATTCCATAGTTCCTAAAATAGTCAGGCAATTTCGTAGGACTTTGTACTAAAAATCAAAAGCAACTGATTGTGATGGAAAAAATGATCGAATCCTTCTACAGAAATCTTAAAAATTACGACATTCTCTAAAGATTTCTAATCGAATTTCGTGAATTTTAAAATAGTCAGGCAGCAAGCAAAGAAGCGTTAATAGAAATGCTCGTGTATTCTAAAAATTAAAAGTAACAGATTTCGATGGACAAAAATTTGTGAATTCTATTTCCTTCTATAGCGATCGCCATGTTTTGACATTCTCTAACGACTTATATTAGGATTCCGTGGATTCTTAAATAGTCAAGAAATATTCTAGGACTTTCTTTTTAAAAATCAAAAACAACTGATTTTGCTGGACAAAATAATCGAATTGAACTACCTTCTACAGAAGTCTCAAAAATTACGACATTCTCTAACGTTTTATTTATTAAATTTCGTGAATTATAAAATATAGTCAAGAAACAAGCAAGAAATCGTGGTTAATAACATAGAAATTTCTTCTATAAACTAAGACCCACCGATTTCGATAGAAAATATGGACAAATTGAACTGCATTTTCGTGCAATCGCCATGTTTTGGCATTCTCTGATAATTTCGATATTTTAATAATTCTGAACTTATACGTTTTTTTAAATATTTTTTTTTGTTAAATTTATTAATATCTCAAAAATAAATTAAAAACTCCATAAAATTTCATGTTTTCAATAAATAAAATTTTTAATTGTATACAAAAACTTCATATTCTTATTATTAAAATATCAATCAGACACCATGTGTGTTATAATAATAATAATAATATAAAAAAAACATATTAAATATTATAAGAATGTTGACCCCGCGCCGCCATAATCAATATTAAATAAAATGAAGAAAAACATCATAACATTGCCTGTGTGTATCAGAGTTTACATCATGCTGATTTTATTATTATTATTTACCTGATGTATACCTACATATATAAGAATAACAACAATATTCTTTATATATAAAATAATTTTGATTGCCAAGAGATGGTAAAAAAAAATATTATTTTTTCCTAAACAATATAACTCATTATTTGCTTTTATAATATGTTATACTCGAGGAGAGTCATAATTACATATTAATAAATTTCAACGAAAAAAAAACAAGTGTGCCTCATGGCACGATAATAAGAGCCATCATTATCCATTTTTTTCTATCGATAAATGAATAGCTAGGTAATTTTGTCTTCATTTAATAATTAGTTTTTTATTTTAAAAAAATGTTTCATAAAATTTATTAAAATATAAAAAAAAAATTTGTAATGCATTGAGATATGCTTAATTTTACTGCATTTGAATATAAACAACAGTAATATTTATATACAATATAATTTGAATATAAACACAATAAACTATATTATGCGTATATGCATCTGAAATGATTTATTATAATAAATAAAATCAACTTTATGATGTAATTAAATTCATATAAATCATTAATTTATATTTAAATTAAATGCACACACATAATTATGCATCGTATATTAAAAGTTATATCAATATAATCGCTTGCATATATTATGCTTCATTATATACAATGTATATAGGATATTGTTCAATTATTTCCTATATAATAATTTTAACACTTTATTGGATAATTTATAAGTGATTGATATATAAGCTTACATATATTTTATTGATCAAAGAAATTAAGCAAGTTTTAAAAAAAAATTACCGAAAAAAATACATATAAAAGCATATTGATATTACGTCATCAGCCATGGAACAAACTTTGTTCAGCTTCTTTGTATTACACTTCAGTTATATTAATTTTTATGACAATTTCTTAATTTGTTTATACAATAGTAAACATTTGATTATGTATGATTGATTTTTTTTTATTTCTGTACTACTATACTTCATCAGCCATGGGACAAACTTAGTTACGTTTCTTTGTATTACACTTCAGTTATATTTATTTTTATGCCAATTTCCTAATTTTTTTATAGTAATTCATCTAAAACATTTGATTAAATATAAATGATTTTTTTATTTCTGTACTATTACGTCATCAGCCATGGGACAAACTTAATATAGCTTCTTTGGTAAATACTTCAGTTTTATTTATTAATATGCCAATTTCTTAAATTTGTTATAGTAAATCATCTAAAACATTTGATTATGTATGATTGATTTTTTTATTTCTGTACTATTACGTCATCAGCCATGGGACAAACTTTGTTTATCTTCTTTGTATAACACTTTAGTTATATTGATTTTTATGCCAATTTCTTAAATTTTTTATGGTAAATCATCTAAAACATTTGATTATATTTGATTGATTTTTTTTATTTCTGTACTATTACGTCATCAGCCATAGGACTAGGACAAACTTTTTATAGCTTTTTTGATATATTTTGATTTTTTCATATTTCTAAATAATATTTATTAAAGTCAATATAAATTTTGAATATTTTTGTCAATTAAGGTCAAATTTTAAATATAGAAAATTAATATATGTACAAAGGATACATTGACACAATTAATCAATTTAAAATTGAAAGAATTTAAAAAATAAAAAATATTTTAAAAAAATATTAATTTAATTTAATTAAATTAAATTTACAAATTAATTATTTAAAAACACAATAATTAATCAAGATCGACTGAGCACATAATCAAGTTATAACATTTTAATAATATTTAGTAGTTGATAAATGCATAAAATAATCATTTATTAACATGTCACCTTCAATAAATCTATCATATTTATTTCGAAAAAATCTTATTAGACATAATATTATGTGTATTCGATTCATCTTATTTAGATAGATAGATAGTTGAAAGGAAAATTATTAGTTATCATAAATAATCAACATTTAATTTACTATTTATAATGTAAACAAAAATCTATAGCCAACCCATATATTATAAGTTATAAACTTTATATACAAGTAGCTACTGTTTCAAGCAGCTTTTATTATATGACTTTATATAAAATTGTCTGAAAAAACATTTTTGCAAAGTGGTTTTTACATTACTAATAATTTAAAATTATTTTCTATACTTGTCCATATAGCACAAACACAGATTAATCAAATCCATATTGCATCGATTATTACCATCAACATCATCATCATCAGCCATATAAAAATATATTAATAATAATAAGTAATAAACTTATAACCAATAAAGGTATTGGAAAATGTTTTCCAACAAATTTATTATTAAATTAAAATTTAATATATAAATTAAGAGACATGGTATACGCCTACAAAAAACACCTTGTCTTTATAGTTATCAATAAATTTTAAAATCGCAATATCTTATAATATATGAAATTCTATATAATATATAAGTAAGCTTAAAGCCATGTACATTGTACAATGTACATAATATACATTTTATAGTCAAAGAGACATAATAAAGCTTTATTATATTTCGCATATATAGGTTCATTCCAGACGAAAGTCACCTTATGATGACTTAAAGATAAAACTCCCTTGATAATTATTTTTCTTTTGTTTTTTTTTAAATAAAAAATATTATAAATTTTATAGAATAATAAAAATAAAAAAAAAATACTAATTTAAGTCTTATACAGTATTATTAACATATATGAAAATCTTTGTTATGTACGTGACTGTTATGTGCGTTACGGAGAAATTTTAACCTAAACTACTAAAAAGTCTGAAATTTGGCAAAGTTCTAAAGAAACTAATATTTAAATTTATTTTATTATAGATCTAGATAAAATAAGTCCAAAGTTGTTAATAATTGAAAATATTTTATGATATTTTTTATGTTATGTGCGTAACGGCAACATTTTTTTTTTTATTTCTGAAGAAAATGTAAGCAATTTTTATTCAAATTCTTCTCAGATTTGAATTATTCTCATGAAATATATATTTTTTTTTTAAATGGGAAGCAGATCTTAGTTGTTACCTTGTACAAATAATTGTGAACTAAACATTACGTGCTTAACGCTGAAATGGGCCTATACCTCTTTTTTCAGCAACATGTATAATGTATATAGACTATAGAGTCATCAAATGGCAAGCAATAACAGAGAAGATTCGTCTTAATGAAATCAAATATTTTCTGGTTATAATTGTGGTTTTGTTGTTGTTGCACATTAAAAATATTATACATTTAATTGCATAAAATCAATCTTTCATATATATTTTAATTTCCATCTAATATCATCACAATATAATATGTATGACACACTTACAATGTATAAGAGTTGTATAAATTACGAACATGATTTGACCATTTCTGTTATTTTATTGCATGATTTTTTTTTTGCTGCGTTTCAAACATATTTTCTTGATTGGATTTAATTTATTTACATTTAACTGCAATTTATACATATAATAATAATATTGTGTGCAACTCAGAGGCTTGTATATGAATTTATTGTATGTATCAATTTCAGATTTGGTGATGCGAATTATTTTATATGATATAAAAAGTATATGGCAGTGGCGAGAGGTGGATTTTTTGACTGGGCAGCAGAAAAAACTGAAGAACATGATTATATAATATTCTTTGTTATTTTCTGTTGTCCACTTAAAAAAATCCACCGCTCACCACTGCTATACTTTTTATATTATAAAATAATTCGAAAAACCTGTAAAAATGTTTTATTTTGAAAAAAATGTTAGACTTTTTTTAATATTTTAAAATTTTTAATTTTAGGAAAAATTATTTTTTTTTATTTCTTTGATGCGAATTTTTTAAAATGATTGAGTTTTTTGAGAATTTAATGTTTCAAGTAATTTTAATAAGATTAAATATGTTTTATAAAATTAAATACAAAATATACGATTGAATTGAATTTTAAATTAAATTTATATTTTACAGAAATTGCAAAGAATTTTATGAAATTAAATAAAAATTTACAGACTTTGGGAAATTTGATAAAATTATAAGAAATTTCATTCGATTTTTTGGTAAATAAACAGAATTTGATAATATTTTTGTTTTTCTATTAAATTCTATAAGAAAATATTTTCTTATTTTCATTAAAATCTTGGACATAGAGCTTAACCCCTTTGAACAGCTCGCCACTGAAACTATATGTATGATTCTTATATAAGAAATTAAGATTAAAATAAATTTTAATTTTCTTGTCAATTTTTTGTGAAAAAAGTTAAATTAAAGGTTTTTCTTGTGGTCTGGTTCAAAGAGGTCAACGATCTCTAACCGATTTTTCATTTATTTATATCAAACAGCCATCGATTGCTTTTTACAAAACTTGTAATTAAATATTTAATAAAATCATATTTTATTTTTATCATAAATTGTATATGAATAAAATATTTTTTTACAATCTATGCCCATCTCTATTGAAATTTGTGAAAAGCTAGAGGTAAAGAAAATTTGTATATTTTACAATATGGTAAAGATCTCAGGCAATAAAACTACATAACAATTCATACATACCTTTTAGTCATGTCAAAGTATAAAGACATCATTTCATATTTATTATTGAGCTGAGATGATTATGTGAAAGAATGACTAAAAAAACTCAACCTCACGATTTTCATAAATATTTTCAAAACCACATAGAGGTAACATCATCATATTAATATATCAACTTTATATCGGCATGTCAATATTTTTATGAGATTTTGTTAAGCTTGCTAACAAAAATTCAAAATAAAATATGACAAGAAAATTGAAGATGTTAAAAATATTTGTTTACACTGTTAAAAATCTGTGATAATTTAAATAATTTAAACAATTTATAGATTTTTAACAGTGTAAAAATAATTTAGGCTTCTTCTAGTCATCCAAAATTTAAAATAAAATTAGTAATATAATTTTTTGTTTAAATTAAACTAAAATATTATATGAAAGTGTCGATAAAATTAGCTAACTAACCATTCACTTATTTATTTGAGTTATAAGAAGTACTTTTTAACAGTGTATTGGTCAAAATTTATTTCGATTCATTTTTAGGAAATTAAAAATTAAATTATAATCTTAATTTTAAGAAATTAAAAATTAAATTATAATCTCATTTAAAAAAAATTTAATTTTAAGATTTTAATTAACTATTTCGTTTAATTTCCAAAAAAAAAATTTAACAGTGTGTTAATCAACTTTTATCAATTTTTTGCTCTGACTATATTTTTGCCTATAATAAAAGCATAATTTCACAATAAAATATTGATAAGAAATTATTTATTCTGTCGTTGTTTTCTTAATTTATGCAAATTCGCAAATAAAACCAAAATCGCAATAAAATTGTTTTTCTCTATATTGAAAATTCTACCTTTTCGCAAATAAATTGTTTGTAATTGTAAATTTATATTATAAATATGAAGAACAAGAATGCGTATTTTCTTGTATACTCTGTAGAAAATAAAACGAATGAATATTCTGAATACAAGAAAGAAAAGTACAAATTTATATTTTTTATGTTAAGATGAAGGAAGTACTTAAAAACAATTATACGTCTCATCAGTGTAATATAGTTATAAAGACAATTCATCGTTAAGATAGATAATATAGCAAAAATATGAACTGTTCGTTTTGTTAAAAAATTAAAAAAAAAAATCTTTCTCTACTTTTTAGGTATGTAAGAATTTTTTTAAATAATTCTTTAACCATTAAAATTTTAAGGTTATACCAAAAATTTAAAAATATTGTTTCTACTTAGAAAATTCCAATATCGCATAAAATTCGCACAAAATATTCCATGGGCAAAGCCCTTTATCTCTATAATACTAATTGGTTTCCATCAAATTATAACTATACCAGACATTTAACCCAGACTATATTTTCCGTTCTATATATTGTATATCTATTGATTACAAAACATTTTTCCACAAACTTTTCAATTTTTATTTTTATATAATTAGAAATCTTTATAAATAAATACAAAAAGTCGGTCTATATACGTAAAATGAATAAATAAATAAATAAAAATCAAATCAATGCGTGCGATATAATCAAGGAAGAAATTATAATATACCACGTATACGATTATACCCATCAAGACAGAATATATTTATTTATTTAATTGAAAATTATTGGAAAATTTAATTGTAAGAATTATAGAGGTATATTATAAATATAGATATTCGGAGGCGCCATCTTGCTAAAATGTTATTTTCAGATTTTATTTTTAGAAAATGTAAAATGGTTTTAGAAAAAATAGAGAACAGTTTTCTATATATATAAATAGATTCGTTTTTATTAGAGAAAATTTTGTGTTTTAAATAAATTAGTTTACAATGTATAGTAAATGACAATAATATTATTTTGTTTAAAATTTACTAGAGAAATACACATTTTTGTAAGGCAAATATTATTTGTTCGATTTTTTTTTTAAATAAAATTGTATAAACAAAAAAACATTTCACTGCCACAGAATATGAAAACATTTTCTTTTAAAATGACTCAAGGAAAGTATCCTTCATCACTTTCCACTATTTATATGAGTTTTCTATGCGCATATAGATATTTCTGTCAACAGACTATTTTAAAATGAACATTTTATTAAATATTTTCGGAAATTATTGTTACAGTTTTTCGAAAAATTTCTATTTGCAGAATGTTTATAAACTTATGTAAATTAGGTTAAAAAAAATTGGGTGTGTTGCAGTTGGTATATATACATACGCAAAGTTCCTATTGTAATTTTTAAGACAATTTCGAGTCAAATTGCTCAATTTTCTCAGTACAAATACTGTAGCACTGCAAGATTCGTGGATGAAATTATTTTCATACTTAAATTTAAAGTTAGACGTTGACTTTTTTAAATCATCCAGAAAAAAAAGAAAGAGATATAGAACATAAGATACAAAAATGTGTACACTCGAATGAAACAAAACAAAAACTTTTTATTATAAAAAATTCTCTATTGAGAGCAAAAAAGTCGCCCTTCCAAAAAAGTCCTCTTTCAGAAAAAAAAAGTTTTCTCACTTTGATTTGTTGCTATGAAGCTATCTCTTTCTTTTTTTTCTTAATGACTTGTAAAAAGTCAACGTCTAACTTCAACATTACACCATCTGACAATAAACTGAGCAAAACTATAATCTATTCTATCTCTGAAAAACAGAAAAAAAATAATCGGGTTTGAAATAGCTATGGAAACTCAGTAATAATATATAGTAGCTAATTTCTTCTTAAATATAAATTGCAAAAAATCTCGATTTCATCTAACTTCTATACTCCTATACGTTAAAACAAATAATTCTCCCAAAAAGTTAATTATTTTATTATGCCATAAAAAAAATATGAAATGCCTTTCTTTTCTATATCATAAATATTTACCTGGTACAAATTATAAAATTATCAAAAATTCTCTTTTTATTTCTAAATTTGACTTTTAGAATGTTTTTTTAGAAAAAAAATACATTTTATTTATTTCGGTGTTTTCTGTATAGGTATATGCGGTTTTTTCCGAGAATCAATGAAAATAATTGTCTTTTTTTCTTGAGGTTGTTAAATCCCATGGGTAATAAAATGTTTTTAAATGGAAAAGATTAACTTATTTTTAAATAGCTGGGTATTTATGAATATTTTATTGGTGACATTGAAAATGTTGTATATATGGATAGTAAAAGAGATGGAATGTTTTTATTATTGTTTTAGAGGAAATAGGATTAGGATTTTGCAGTTATAAGTTTGATTCAATTGTTTCCTATTTATGGTCTGGACGAAAATTAGAGGTAAATAATATCAATGATGTATGAGTTATGTTCCATCGAGATTATTAAAAAAAAATCAAAAAATTCAAATAAAAATAGAACTGCTTATTTAAAATTACAATTAAACATTTAAAAATAATTTTCCATGTTTACATAAAATACTGATTTTGATCAGTATCGCAATTATTTATGGAACTAACCGAAATAATTACTTTAAAACTTATTTCAAGAGTTTATCTTAATACTAAACTAAATCAGTACCATAATAACAAGAAATTCTATTAAAATACATGGCTTTCCGGTTTAAATTAAATAATTTATTTTATTTAAAAAATATTTTTCAATTATTACTAACTTACTGATTCAGATCAGTACCTCAATTAGTCATTGAATTATACTAAATAATTACTTTAAAACCTATTTCGAAAGTTTATCTTAATTACTAACCTAAATCATTACCATAAGAATAAACAATTTACATTAAAAAACAGTCTGTTCCAATTTAATTTAAAAACTAATGGTAAAATGTACAAATCAGACCAATTTAAAACAAAACTACTTCATAAAATATTTTTAAATTATTACGAACTTACTGATTCAGATCAGTACCTCCATTAAGCATTGAAAACACCTTAGCAATTATTTTAAAACTAATTTCAAGGTACATCTTCAACTCAAACCTAAATCAGTACCTCTAAACCACACAATTTTTACACAAAAATTAATCAATTTTTTTCCAGTTTTTGATGTTTTAATTAAAAAGGGATGGATTACCCCATCCACACATGTGTATATGCTCAACAAAACAAAATATATATCTAAAATAAAAACTGTAATGATTATTATGACAAACATCATCATATTTTTCTTTTAATTAAACATGTCCTACACTATACATAATTAAAGATATGTGAATCCGTATAGGAAAAAACGAATCATTATCCGCGCCAGTGTAAAAATGATATATGACTTTCCCTTTTTTTAGGTTTTTTGCTGCTGCTGCTTCTGTCGTTTGCATAGCGTCAAAGTATTTTAATTACATGACACGTCATATGTGTGTGCCCTATTAGATGATAAATATCAGTGTTCGTTTGTATAATAATGAGAACAAATATTGTCTTTTATTTGGAAAAATTTTGTGTTTTTTTTAATGATGCTTTAGGCGTATATTATGATAAAGTTTGGAAAGTTCATTAAAATATTTTGGAATAGTAAATGAATTTTTCCTTTTTCGTTTATATTGATTAAAAGCTTTATGTGTTTTAATTTATTCATATAATTTTGGAATTAATTACAATTTTGGTTTGCTGATAATGTTTTATTTAGGTATACTATGCGTAAAGAGCACGCAATATTTTATACACACAAATTATATCATCAGTCGAAGTATTATTTGTGAATATAATTAATTAAACTAAAACTTTTGCGCGATAACGTAAATGGCGCAGTCGGTCGAAATTACAATAATCTTACACCGAGCGCATTAATTAAACAAAAAAAAAATTTTTGTTTTCAATTTTTTACCATAAAATAACAAGCAAATCATAAACAATATTTTAAAAGTATGTTTATATAATTTATGGAAAATTTTACGAAAATGTGTTGAATGAAAAGATCGATTCATCATTTGATTGATATTTGTTTAAATGAAGAAAATTGAAAAGAGTTTTTTCTGTTATACATTCGTATATATACAAAACATCAGAAAATACTGAATACGTCAATCATTAAGTGTTGGTTGTTTTTTAATGTTAATTTAATATTAAAATATTGTAAATTATATAGAGGAATATTGTATGTGATGTTCAACGTGTTCACATGGGAGGGCAAAAATGTTAATAAATTATTGTATATTATAACATGTTGTACGAATTGATAGCTATTAATCAAAATCTTTAATTTAAATGTAAACAATATTTGATTTTTCTTAAAGCTATAGCTTATTATATACACTTTAATTGATCCAGAGAAATGAATTGGTTTCCGAATTTTATAAACAATTTATTTTATGGAATTTTTGGTATACACGAAGCTATTATCTATTAAATGGAAATAATTATGTTAATTGAAGTTTAATTTAAAATGCGAAATAAAATATTTTAATTTTAATGAACGATAACCAGTTATCGAGTCTTTTATTATAGTGATGAACTAGGTGTTTGGTTCCCGGGTAGTAGTCGACGAGAGGAACCGCAGAGGTATGATGCTACGTCCATCATATTATGCCTGAACGCCTCTCAGGTCGTATCTGAGCAGGATAAGAACAATAGTAAGGGAGTCACCGTGTCGCTGAGCAAATACCATTTGATATCAATTGATATGGCGAATAGTTTAATGCCTACTTGTAATATAGCGAGAATGAGAAGCGAAAGCACCTGTTCGACGTTACTATCGTCAAAATATTAGGTTTTATTGATACTGGTACCCGAAATCCATTGCAAACGACTTTGGTAACAGGCAGAGTTCGGTAATTGGTAGAGCAGCTGCCATACTGCGATCCACTGAAACTTATCTTTCACTATATATGTCTTTAGAGACCAAAAAGGAATTGGATTTTCCATATCGTAATCAGTACTCATACACGATCCGACATCGTTATTCGATTTTACTCGACCAAACATCATACCACTACAACCAGACTCAACCCAAACCAAATCCGTTACCCGACTCTATTCGACCAGACCCGTCTGGATCTCCGATTTCGGTTACCATAGTTTCGAAAGTATACTTGTTTAGTATTACCCCGTGATCATGTCGGGTAACCCAACTCGAGTCGGGTATTTAAAAACCCGAATTAGCCTATCACTTATATATACTTCAAAACGATGATAATTTTACTTCTTTCTCCCTGATACCTTGAAATTATTTGATGGTTAAGTGGTCCATTATACCTATAGTTCCATAAAAAAAACAATTCGTAACCGACTATTATAGAGCTAAAACTTCTTCAAATAATTTGCTTAAATCAGTCATAACATTTACGCATTTAATTTATTTTCAGACATTTTGAAATTAAATACTGTGCCACAAAATTTCAACTATAAAATAAAAATGAAAGAAAAATTTTTTTGAATAAAACAAATTTTTAAATGGAATAGGATTAAGGTCTATATCTATCTATATAGGTAAAGGTATATTGAAATAATAAAATAAAAGAAAATCAGACCCCTGTATAGCTGTATATATAGCGGGTACAGGTAGACTCAACGGGGGTTATAGTTTGTACATACTATTCTCTCTTCCACAATCGAAAATACGAAGAAAAAAACTACAATGCACAAGGTCTTCTTTTTTCGAATTTTTTTCTCATTTTAAACAATAGTGTCCCGAAAATACGCTAGATTGCAAACACTGCGTATATAGAAGCATTCAAGCAAAAATTTAAAGAATACGAAAAAATGATTTTCCCTTAAACACATTACAATATTATATAAAAGGTACGCGTACACACAATAATCACATTAGCCCTTTTTACAAAAAAACTGTATGCGAAATATTTTTTCCAGGGTAGCAAAATATTTTATTTTCAAAACAAATTGTCCTTTTGCCAAGCTGCATTTCTTTTTTGGAAATTTTGTTAGGTTCTATGGTGCATAGAACATATGCAATGCAAAATAATCAAAATGAGCAATAGTATAGATAGAGTCAACCTATAGAACATATATGGGGTAAAAATTTTTTTTGATCGTGCATCTCAGCATGGGTTTGTTTTGTTCTGCTTTTTTAGAGCTGCTAAATTCGTTAGCCACTTTTTTTGGTGTGGGCTAAATTTGGAAAAAAATAATAACAAAATATTTTGGAAAATATTGATTTGCTTATAGAAAAAAGAAAAAGAACAATCCAATAATGTTTGTATAGGGCAACATTTAATGTGTTTAATTTAAAGCTAATTATATAAATAATGTATATAAATAATGTATTTAAAGAATTAAAAAAATGATTTTTAATGTTAATCGCAATGAGATATAACAGTTGGGTGTGGATCAGTACCGATCAGTACCGATCAGTACTGATCAGTATAGCTTGTTATTGACTGGCAACAATATTTATTAAAAAATATTATTAAATCATGTTTTATTATTTTTATGTCAATTAATGCAAAAAGATATAAAAGTTGGATGTGGATCAATACCGATCAGTATTGATCAGTACGAATCTTTACGATTAATACTGACTGGTAAAAAATACTAAAAATCATAATATATAATATATATAATATATAATATGTTCCCTTATTTTTATGTAATATACATATAACAAGAAATTAAAGTTGGATATTGATCAGTATTTATCAGTATCAGAATCGATCAGTATATCGATTAGTACGAATCAGTATCGGAAGTTAAAAGAAGTTAAAAGAAGTTAAAAGAAGTTAAAAGAAGTTAAAAGAAGTTAAAAGAAGTTAAAA
>JANSTW010108444.1:0-17580 GCA_027564275.1 Diadocidia ferruginosa | reverse complement strand
CTATACTTTTTAGTGCATTTAAAAAACAGTGGAACATAAAAAGTTTGTAGAATCTTCCCTCCTCTTGGATTCTTCCCAATATTTGTAGGGGGTAGGGGGATCTGCCCTGAACAACGTTTTTTTGGAGTTTGTGGCGCTAGTACCACTTTTCGGAAGGAGAGGGATTTGTTTGCAAAAGTTTTAAAATGCATTATTTTTATGCCACATTTATACAGAATGAAAGAGTGGGTTAATTAAAAATGTTTGTAAAGTAAAGAAATCAAAGCAGAAGGTTCGGTGGGCGGTAGTCTCCTGATAAGAAGAGAAATGTACAAAAATCATATGTTTATGAAATTTTTTTAATACCCCGCCCTGTAATGTCTAATTTTGCTTTTTTAAATTGATAAACAAAATTTAATAAAACTAATTTCTTATACAAAATACAACCTTTAAATCCCTCCGAAAGGGTACCGAGAGCCGCAAACTTCCCCGAACAAACGCTGTTCAGGGGAGAATCCCCTACCATCCTACAAACTTTGGGGAGGATCCTACAAAATTTGGCGAGGAAGCACGGAATTCTACATATATTTGCCAAAATTATTATATTTGCTTAAAATTTTCTGTTTTTTCCATTAGCAAAAGGCTTTTTACATTAAATAGAATCGATTCTACAACTTCTTAGTTACTCTACAACGAGCTAATTTGTTCTTGAAAACTGAAAATGAAATGTATATTTTGTTGAACACTGCTTTATTATACAACTTTTCTTTCATCCAAAAATTACTGTTGAAAAAAATCGACATATCAACAGAAGAACATAATAGCTAAAAAGCTTCCAAATTACGCTACGGTCTATGTCATAGTGTCTATATATTATGTTAATTGGAATATTACGGTGGACACATAAATAAATGCAGCTACAAAATAGCCTCGTAGAACAATAAAATATTTTATTCTATAATATAGTATATTTATAGCGTTATTAGGGTGATTGACTCTATTTTATAGTATTCACCGCCCAACTGTACTTGTGCAACAATAAAAGCTATTGAAAATCTTTTGAAGTTCTTGTTCAACTCGCATTATTATTTATATAGTGAAAGTGGCCGTCACACATAAAAAATCATCGTACAATATTTTACCATTTGGAACACTATATTTTTATTACCAAATGTAGATTATTACAAAAAGTTAGTCAACTGTGGAAATAGAAAAGTGCAAAAAAAAAAAATTCGCAGTACTATTATTGGTATAAAAGATTGGTGGGCAGATATTTGCAAGTATATAATAATATGTTGCACTTCATATAATATCTCTTTCCTATATAGACAATGCCATGGTCTTTATTATTGCACTGTAGGTATATTTCAAAGTGGATTTGTCGATTTCATTCAAAAGAAAGACCAACACAAATGCAATTTTATATGAGAAAACGCGCATTAGATGAATAATGGTCGTTGCACTTTAATTTATCTTGTACAATAATATACCGTAAAGCCATGATACAATGTTCATTTATTTTATTTATGTGCCTAGGTCTAGGTGTAGTACATATTGTATATAAATAAGAAGCGCAACACTTTTACACAAAACTTCTTTTCCACGGGGCACGACTAGGTATACCTAGAAGTAGTAGAAGAAAGAGTCGCGACAATTCGCAATTTCGTCAAAAATAAGCTCATAAAATTTTGTACAGAAAACAACAACAATTTGAGGTGAATTTTAAATATTATACGGCAAAATTTGGAAGTACTATACAGAAAGAGGCACGATAATAAATTATTTTTATAGTAAAAAAAGAAGTATACTAGTTGGAGCTTATTTTCGTGATGAATATTTTTTCCTATACGTTTTGCCGTATACAACCCTCAAATTGTTGTTGTTTTCTGTATAAATTTTGTAGGGGTTTATTTTTCACGGAATTGCGTATTGTGGGGAACTCTTTCTTCTAGTACTTCTAGCAAAACGTATAGGAAAAAAGTTTATATACGAACATAAGCCCCAACTAGTACTTCTATGTTTAATATGAATATAATTTATTGTCACGACTCTTTCTGTCTATAGTACTTCTAGGTATACCTATATTGCGGTTCTAAATATTATTCATGCAAGTAATCGCGAATTACCAGTTTTGGTTTTCTTATAATTTTTTTTGCTTTTTTCAACTATTTGTATTATGTGGTCTCTAATATAATAATATAAATGTTGAAGTTACAATATTGTTATATAGCTAACTAGTTGGTTTAACGGTTTTTGACTTTTAATGATTTTGATTTCGCTTTCGAATTCACGATTTTTTACTTTTTATTTCTTTGAATCGAAAAATCACGCATATTGCTGCTGCTTCTTCTTGTTTATATAAATATTTTTGAATAAAAAAATTTTATTATTCTCTTTTATTGTCTCATTGATTTTTATAGTAAAGTGAAGAAATGAAGAAACTGCTGCTATAACGGTTTCTGCGATTCCAGATTCTTTTCAGAAGATTTTTTACACTTCTCTTTTATAAAATTGTCTTCTTGCATTGTTCGTACATAAATATCATTTCGATTTTCATTGACGTTATATTTTCGTTTTAAAAAAAATTATAATTTATATGAAATGCATTTCTAACGACATGAATATTGTGTACCATTTAGGTATAAGGCAATTTTACGCGATCGAATGATAATTATAAAAAAAAAATCAAAGCATTTCTTTTTTTGGACAAATTAACTGGGGCACAATTTTTGCGTTTGTTTTTAATAATATAATAAATTGTTTATTTAGAGATATTTTAAAATAAAAACCATCTTTAAATATATATGCATATATAGACGGTTTCGTTTAACCAGAATATATTTTTTTCGCATGCAAAATTAATGTTTTAGATTTAGAATATAAATAATGACTTCGATTGGCAACACTTTCACAGTTCATAGGAACAAATATGACCGCAGGTATTTTTCTCAACTGGTCTATCATTTCATAAATCTTTTGATGTGAAAGTCACATGAAACTGTTATTCCACTCTACTACAACAAAAATATACAATTCGTCGTATTCCAGGTGTCTCATCATCATCATCATCATCATCATCATCATCGTGTCCTTTACTTCAAAGCGAGAGGCATAGGGACCATTTTTACCCTTTTTTCTATCTGATAGGAATTTTCAAAAAATTCCAAATTCTACTAATTTTTTCTAAATTTCTCGTACATGTTTGTAAATTACTAAATTTTCCCAATTTTTTATTTATCAAGGAAAATCAGTGTTTTTGTGAAAAAATATACATATACATATTGAAAGGTTGGTTGGGTAAAGTGGGTGATCCTTGCACATGTTGTTATTTGAATATTATAATAGAGATTATGTGTGACAAATTCAACATGACACGGGACCTTCAGTTTCAAGTGAAATCCAAACCAACCGACCAGTTGTTGATCTATGTATATACGACCCAAATCAATTTCAGAAGTAATTTTAGATTCTACTTCAACTAAATAATGAGCTATTGCATCGGTGCAATATTGAGAGGTAACCAACTGAAAAATTTGTCTCAACGTTCCATATTCAAATAATTGAAATTACTGCGATTTCCAAACTTTTCATATAATTTCATAATACTTTCAAGACTTGACTTTTATATAACATCCAAAAGACTTCTGTAAAGTTTATACTCCATATGACTCGAAGACTTCTATAATACTTCCAATCAAAACTTCTAACTATTTCCATGACACCTAAAAGACTTCCATGATTTCCATAAGATTCCCAAGACTGCCATATGATTTCCATAAGACTTGCTAGAATTCCACGATTTCCAAAGACTTCCATTTAACTTCTTAAATTTGACTTCCATAATACTTCCAATCAAGATTCAAGCCTTTCAAAAGACATTTAAGACTTCCAAAAAACTCCCTTTCCATATTACTTCTTAAATTTGACTTCCATAATATTCCAACCAAAGATTTTTATGACACCTAAGAAACTTCCATGATTTCCATAACAGTTCTAAGACTTCTCTATAATTTCCATAAGACTTCTAAAGCTTCCAAAAGAATTGCAAATTTCCAAAGGACTTCCATGTGATTTCCCTAATACTTCCAAAAGAGGCTTCCAGCCAGACATTTCCATGGCATCTAAAAAACTTCCATGATTTCCATAAGATTTCCAAGACTTTCATACGATTTCCATAAGCCTTTCCAAAGAATTTCAAGGGATTACCATGATTTCTTAAATTTAACTTCCATAATACTTTCATACTTCCAAATTACGTCCATATGATTTCCATAAGATTTCTAAGATTTCCAAATGACTTTCAAGATTTCCAAAGAACTTCCAAACGATTTGCATTATACTTCCAATCAAGGCTTCCTGCCAAATATTTCGATGATATCAAAAAAATGTCCACGATTTTCATAAGATTTCCAAGACTTCCAAAGGACGGACTTCTATGAGACTTCAATAAGATTTTCATAAAACGTTTAAGATTTCCAAGGAAATTCCATATGATTTCTATAAGACTCAAAAGACTTTCAAGATTTCCAAAAGGCTTCCATATGACTTCTTAAATGTTACTTAGTACTTACAATCAAAGCTTCCCACTAAGATTTCCATGATATTTAAAAGACTTCCATGAATTCCATATGAAAATTTAACTTCCGATGAAGACTTCCAACTAAGATTTCCATGATATCGAAAAGACTTCCATTATTTCCATAAGACTTCCAAAACACTTGAAAAAATTTCTAAAGACTTTCAAGATTTTCAAAGGGCTTCCATATGACTTCGTAAATTTGACTTCCAATCAAGACTTTCATCTATGATTTCCATTATATCTAAAAGACTTCCATGATTTCCATAAAATTTCCAGGACTTCAAAAGTACTTCTATATAATTTCTGTAAGAATTCCAAGACTTTCAATATTTCCAAAGGAATTCTTAAATTTGATAACCATTATACATTCCAATCAAAGCTTCCAACTAAGATTTCCATGATATCAAAAAGAATTCCATGAAATCCACAAAATTTCCAAGCCAAAGGAGTCGCAAATGACTTCTTAAATTTGACTTCTATACTACTTCGAATCAAAGCTTGCAACTACGATTTACATCTTAAACATTTTATGATTTCCAATATACTTTTAAAACTTCAATAATTTTTTT
The DNA here is from genome assembly GCA_027564275.1 of Diadocidia ferruginosa. Taxonomy (NCBI): domain Eukaryota; kingdom Metazoa; phylum Arthropoda; class Insecta; order Diptera; family Diadocidiidae; genus Diadocidia; species Diadocidia ferruginosa. Next base: position 12,453 of record JANSTW010108444.1, on the reverse strand, counting down.
AAAGAATTAACCTAAAAATTGGAAAGTTAACTCAGACTACATACTAGGGCGGAGCGTAACCTTCTTTTTTCGGATTGTATCTGGCCTGCCCCCGGAATAGTTGCCTTTTCTAACCACAATAATCTACAAAAAAATTGTCCCATCCAGGGCTGGAAACTATGAAAAGCTGGAACGTTTCATACCGTACCCTGTAAAAATAATTTAAAATTCCGTAGGTCGTACCTGCAACGTGTCAATTAAACGCGCTTCCTCAGGTCCACTGACATTTTGTTTTCGTGTATTTTTCTGTTTTTGTACAATCTCGTTTTTTTTATTATTTAATGATTCCCGGATTTAGAAAAAAAAACAATTCAAAAACAGTGCCCACCTATAAGTCTACAAAAGTTAGGTATTTAAAATATTAGGGCTCTTTAACTTTGGCATTACTTGTAACTGCTATTTTTATAAAAACTAATAATCTTACTATTTGTTTTTAATTAAACACTTGATTTCTCGAAAAGAATTCGATACAATTGACCACAGTACTTTTTGTAATAAAAGCTAGCCGGTATTCATCGCGGTAAATTTTACTTCCAACAACTTAACGCAAAAGGCATCAATTTAAATTTTTCTAATAAGGTTTTTTCATATCTGATATTCATAAATATTGAACCGGGTTGCACTAGAAATGTACCACAGGTGTCAATTTTAAGACAAATAACAAATCATGCTTTTCACAGCCTATGTTTGTGTACAAACTTGTATCGTTTTAAATAATTTAAATAACTAAGAAATTTAGATATCGAATTTTGAAAACTAAAAAATTAGAGTCATATGAGTTTGAAAAATGATCATTAATCCGTATGAAAATTTCTGTTAGAAACTCAAGTTATATTAGTTATTGTGTCTTTCATGCTTTTTTCAATGCAATTTTTTTTTTGTAAATATTTTTCCTTCTTTATAATCTAATATTATATCAACGCGATAAATTACATTGAAAAGTATATAATAGAACAACAAACATTATATTCTTGTTCAATAGAAAAACTATTTGCAACGACGAAAAGCGGGTGTTTGCAATAGTGTTTGTGTGTGTGCAAAGCAAACTACACCATTAGAAACAATTTTATTATTAGAAAAAGCTTATAAATTATTATTTTCAAAGTTGTTTTTAGTTGTATGAGCAATTTTATGAGTATGCGAGTCTTATAAAGGTTTGTGTATGCGACGATGCAATAATATATAAAAGTAGCGATACATAAATCTTCAATTAAAGTTCAATGCAACTTATATTTTCTATTTATATTCCTTATTTACTTGAGTTTTTAAACTATTACGCGAGTTTTCTATTTTATACTGTGGTGATATAATGTATACAATAAGCGAGAGGCATAACAAGCTAGATTTTATATTTTGTGTAGGCATTTTTGCTAGAGAGCAACATAATTTTATTAGAAATTTAAATATTTTTGTCTATTTTTCTTTATAAAATTGAAATTTACTTTCAAATTTTATAAATTATCTGACTGATTTTGTGAGGAAACAGTCTCATCAGTCTCAGCCTCTTTGTCAGCCGTTATAAGTGCAATTTGTTCTCCTCTAATTAGCAATTGGTTGATTTTTCGAGAACATTCTATATATTTTCTATTCAATGATTTTACAGTCATTTTTGGCAGGCGAATCTTTAATTTTTTCAATAACCTTGTGCACTCATCTTCCGTTGCTGTTGAGCCTAAAAAGAAAATGTTTGTCATTTTGAAGGGTGATATGACAACACCCAAACCCAAAGACCTAACGCCCAAAGCTTCAATAAGATTTTTTCTAATTATTTCTAATTCCCAAACTCGGTATAGCAGCCAAAATGTAAACCCATCGCTTTGTTTATGATTTTTAGAAGGGAAATTTTATTTTATTTTATCGGTTTTTATCAAAGACAAAAACAATAAACAAATTTTCGTGTGATTTAAAGCTTTGGGCGTTATGTCTTTAGATGTTATGTCAGGTCAAAATTTTAGGTAAATTACCATAATCGGCTGCATGACAATAATGTGTTTTTCTTCGCTTCCACACTTCAAAAACGTCTGTTAACACAATATTCCAATGTTTATCATATAATTGAATGAGCCCGGTTACATAGCCCAAAAGTCCATTTTCAGTGCGTGTATAAACCTTTAAATTAATTTAAATTCAAAGGGTTAAAAAAGAAATTGTAACAAAATATAAAAAAAAAAACGTCACCTTAACCCGCACTTTATTATCCATAAACTTTTTCAAACCGCTCAACGGTCCCTCCGTGTCCTTTTCAAAACGTTTAAAAATATTTCTACTGTGTCGGGCCTTATCACGTGAAACCGTCACTAAACCTATAACATAACAACGAACATTATTCAAAAATCAAAAAATGCCGCCATAAAATATTCTAGTACAACAAAAATGTACTACCAAAGAACTACAATATTTATCAAAGACACAAACCTTGATGCGGTAAAAATCGTCTTTCGATATCTTGCGAATTAAAGCTTTTACTACTTGTTGCCGCCGCTTTCGATGAAGTACTAGCCGTAGAATCGCGAACTGACGTTTCCGATTTTTTGCGATTTTTTTCATTCAATGACGACTCGTATGTGTGCACATTATCGTATAATTTTGCATTTTTAATGGGAATTTTTAATTTAGGAGCATAAAGTGCCTTGAGAGGATCAAAATTAGCACTTGTTACGTCTATTTGTGAATCAATTGCGCTCTTTGGCGGCTTTGCATTGTCCTCGTCGGCAGTCGTTTTCGTTTTCCTACTATCGTCTTTATCACTCATTTTAACATATTATTAATAGCACCACTTAACACACCTTTGAGTATACTTTAGTTCTTATTTTAATTAACATTTACGACTATTTTTAATGCAATTACATTAAAAAAATGATCAAAATTCAGTCTGTAAAACAGCAGCAAAGAAACTTGTTTACAAATAAAGCTTTCTTCTTTGGTATTTGTAGCACTTTGCAGCACTTGAACTTTGTGCGTTGTACTAGATTTTTTTTACATAGATTTCATGTTATTTCACAATGTAAAGGAAAGTCATGTTTTAGTTTTTTAAATTTTATAGACGATTGATTGTCTTATAATTTAGGCCGTAAAGAAGATAGGGAATAATTATAATATCCTTTGAGTAAAGAATAGGAAAAAATTAACTTTACTGGGGTTTACAGCAGGAGTCTCCTACCCCCTCATAATGTAGAGGACCTTCCCCCATAGTCGCCCCCATATATTTTGTTAGTGGAAGAAACCACCCCCTAGGGCAGGAGAGAGGAAGTTCAAAGTTTCAGATAAAAATGTAAAAATTGAGATTGTGACGTCATTAAATTTAAAAAAAATATAAAAGCTCCATATTTGGAGGATGGATAGAGGGAATAAATACGCGTATTTTGATATATCACACAACCTCCTCCTCCCCTTTTTTTTGTTAAAATTTTCCTTTTTTATTTTTTAGGTTTGTTTGTAGATTAAGGGGGAGGGTCACAGCTGTTTTTTTTTACTTATTATCTTAAAGGAAGATAGCCTGACTGTTTTCCCCACTAACAAAATTCTAGAGCTCTCGAAGACTATAATACACCGCACTTGCCACACCTACTATACAGAATACAAAAGTGGGTAAATTAAAAAAAATGGTTGTGTACAGTGTGTACACCCCTTTAAAAACCCCTATAAATATTTATTTTCGATATTTTTCATACAAACGTTAAGCCCCTCCCATTTTAAAAGGGGGTGTGCCCCCCTCCTAAAATGTACAACACTAAAAAATGTATTTACCCACCCTTCCATTTAATATAGGATTGACATCAATATGTTGAATTTTTGAACATTTGCATTTAAATTTTGGGACAAAAGTCGTAATATTTTTTTGTCGGTGGATGCTTATTTACAGGTAAGAGGGGGAGGGGGGTTCCTATTTGGAGCAAATATAGCGAATTTTATTATTGTCATTGGTTCTTAAATGTTTTTTGTTCTTTTTATATTTAAAACTTAACTATATTCAAATTATTTTTAATTTTGTTTTTATTTTTAATTCTAATGTGTTCAAGGCGCGGACATTTTTTTAAATAAAATGAAATATTGATATTTATTTACATACCTTTATATTTCTATTTATAACATTTGGGTCAGTTGCACATTATGTCTGTTGACAAATAAACAAATAAAAAATAAAAAATAATAATTGACATTACCTTTGTGTTTGAATTTGAAAATGTTTGGGTAAGGTGAATTGTTTTATACATTTTATCAATAGTCCAAGAAATAAATCGTAAAAAATGTATGAAACATTAAAAAAATTGTGACCTCTGAAATTGGCTGCTTTAGCCGCAACTTTTAAAGCCTTTATTCTAGAACCACAAAGATAGATATCAAAACTAAACTAGAGCACAATTAAAAAGTAATATTAAACAAATTACACTGTAGCTTGTCTATTATTTCCAGAAATTAGTTTTATTTAAGTTATTGATTCAAACCCTACATAATTTTTATGTTGAAAACATTTTAATTTGAAGGAAACTGTTAGATGAAAATCCGATAGTTCATTGACTAGATAACACTTGACTTTTTCTCATATATTTTTAAATTGATGGAACTCGATAGCGAATCGATATAGGCTTACAAAAAGATGATAATGCTATTGAAGGCAATTTTATTTGTAGACCGAATATATTTTTGTATCTAAGTAAATAAATTTTTATAACTTAAACCATTGGCTTTATTTAATTTAAATTTTTGAAAAAAAAAATTCTTAATAATTCCATGGTTCTTCTGACTTTTTCTTAGATATTTTTAAATTGAAGTTTTATACATAAAAAATCAAATGCTAAAACGAAAATAATAATAACCCTTTCGCACGTGGCGCAGATTTAAATGTATAAGGAAAAAAATTTATAAATTAAATAAAAGAATAAATAATTAAATTAAATAAAAAATGTTAAATATCGTTCAATAAAAAATAGTTCTCATAGGCTCGATATTTTTTTCTGATAAAAAAGAGAGATTTAGAAGTATACAGCTAAAATTGCCGCGCAGCGAAATTTGTTGGTAAATAATACTAAAAAAAAACACCTAAAGTAGCGCTCAATGTGTCCAAATCAAAAATAATTTTTATTATTAGCCAATATAGCAATTAAGGAGTACATGTTTATACAAAATGTTCTCGATTTGCATTTATAGGAGTAAGAAGTACAAACGGGACCAAAAGAGTAAAACACTTCAGAAAGGCAACCCTATTCTAAACGCTTATGTCCAATACGTTCAACAAAATTAATTTAGTGTAACAACTTTTTTTTGTTTTTGATGTAAAATACTTTCCAAAGATAAAAAAATAAAAAAGAACAAAATCTTTTCTATGAGTAGAATTAATTCACGTGCGAAAGGGTTAAATTTTAAATTTCAAAATAGTATTTAAATTTAAACCATTGTCGCTATCACAAGATAATAAAATAACTACCGATATAAATCATCTATTGAAACAAAACTGTAAAAATGGAATAGATATTCATTTGAAACTACACGACTACAACAACGGAAAAGCTTTTGAGCTTTTGTTTCACACCTAAATAAAAATATCTCCTAAATGTATACTTATTTTAAGTTTATTTTATTATTCAACATACACAACACAAAGTTGCATTTACTTAACAATATTTCTAACATTTTTCTTCTTATTTTAGATAAATAACCGCAACCACCGCTTTAAGAAATATAACAAAAGCTAAAAGTTTTGCATCTTTTCAACAACAGCGAAAAACGCCAAAATGTATACCTTTCCACCGTTCACACCAGCAGCATCAGCTACAAGGAATACAAAATTACGAATAAAATACCATCCACAGCATGTGCCACAATCAAAATAAATCTTCATTCGACAGAAACATGCGAAATAAACAATGTGTCTTCCAAAGAAAAACCGTCAATTAATTTAAATTTTACCAAACAATTTTTGACAAAATGACCATAAACTGTACCTTAATTCGAAAACGTATACGAAACTATCAAAATCGTAAACCGTTTTTAATATATAAAACGGTCACTTCGACATAAAATATTTGAAATTTAGTGCCTTTTTGTAAATATTGTGCTTTATATGTAAAAACGCGGGAAACATTTTATTAAAAAACATTAACTTTATCGAAAAGACTTAAAAAAAACATTTAATTAGAAAATTGTGAAAAACATTTTCTATTTTTTTTTTAAATAATTTACGGCTTCTGGCAGCGGTAAATTTTAAACATCGCCTGAATTAAGAGGCATTAAGCTGGCATTAACAGCTTCACATAGGGGTGGCGGGCCAATTGGGGCGATGCCATTTATTGACGACGCATTACTATGGTGTCCAGATAATGATGGTCGTATGGTTGACATATCAGCCTGTTTACAGGTATTTCGAATGTGATATTGTTTGGCGGCTGATTTTAATTTCAATTTATTTTCAGGATAACAATCAACAAGAAATAGCAGCTAACTCGTGTGATTTAAGTTCATTGGATCCATTGTGCAATGATTCTGACGAGTTGCTGAGGCAATTATCGGAAAATTCATTTGAATTAGATTCGTTTTTTACCGAAATCAGTGGCGTTGAAATAAAGGTAATTTGTTTAAATTTTGTTTTTAAGAGGATCACAAGATTATCGAGAAATTATTTATTGTCCATATGTCCATATGTTTTGGTAACATTCCAATGAAGTCCAGCATTTTGGTATAATATTGATATCTGAAAACTTCTATATATGATAAAAGCCAGCTAGACCTTTGTATGACATTGAACTTTCAAATGCGGCTTTCATAGAATTAAATCCCATGACACTCGCAAATACGCGTGTCCCCAGTTTGCTCGTCCAAAATCCTTAAACATCAGCATCGCGTTTAAGCACATACTGTCATGTTTAGGTCGTTTGACCGGTGTAGAAGATTATTTGCTGTTTTCTTAGATGTTTTACTAAGAAAAAGCTATATTGGTCTGCAACGGAATTTGCCTTTCTATATGAAAGAAAATCAATTTAAACTTTGAACGTCTTACCAAAATATCGAAATTTTGTACTTTGAACGTCTTCTATTTCACATTTGTGTATGAGAATAAGTACACAAAGATGATCTACAATTTATTAGAAAATTTTCAAAAAGGTTTTGACAAGCTTTGATATAATTTCAACTTTGAACGTCTTAAATTGTGCTTTTGCTTTTTTTTCGTTAGAAAAAGCTTATTGTAAAAACGATAAATTTTAGTACAATATTTTCAATCTATTTTTAAACCACTTAAATGTTATATTTTATAAAATTTTGTGTCTTTTGGTAAATGTTTTCTATTGACGATTGATATAATATTTGTTTCAATTAATTAACTTGCTGTTTTTTGTTGCAGCTTTTTTCTAAGGTTTTGGAAATATTTTCTGAAATCTCGATAATATATATTTTTAAAAATCACGGATATTTTTTCAGGACTCACAAAAATCCTAAAATTATAGAAATCATTTTAATAATCTCAAATAATTTCTAAATTTTCCAGATATCTTTTCAGAAATAACGAAAATCATTTCAGAAATTATCCAAAACATTTCGGAAATCAGAAATTATTTTAAAATTATGGAATTAATTTCAGAAATCACAGAAACCCTTTCATAAATTTTTGAAATTGTATCTAGAATCAAAGAAATTAGAAATCACGGAATTCGAGTAGTTTATTAAATTATAAATCATTTCATCTCGGAAATTATGAAAATCAGAAAACACTGAAATCTGAAATCATTTCAGTAAACGCAAAAATAAAAATGTATTTCATACATTACGAATTCATTTTCAAAATTTCGGAAATATTTTCTGAAATCTTGGAAATATTTTCAAAAATTATGGAAATTCTTCCAGAGTTCATAAAAATCTTTTCAGAAATCATGGAAATAATTTCAATATAATCTCAAATCATTTCGAAAAGTATACTATATTTGTATATTGACCATTGCGGAAATCCCAGATATATTTTCATAAATAACGGAAATCATTTCAGATATCACGAAAATAATTGTCGAAATGCGAAATCATTTCGGAAATCTCAGAAAATATTTCAAAATCAGGTCTGAAATTACGAAATTATTTTCAGAAATCACGTAAATCTTTTTTGAAATTAACTACTAAATCATAAATCAAGGAAATTATATGTCGGAAATTAGATATCGCGTAAACCTTCTCGGAAATTCGAAACCAAATCGGAAATCTCAGAAATAATTTCGGAAATTCACAAAATAATTTCCGTAATTAGAAATCACGAAAATAATTTAAAAAATCAGAAATCATAACGGAATCCGAAATAATTTTAGAAAACAAGGAAGTTATTAATCATTGAATCATTTCATCGAGAAATTCACGGAAGTCAATTCAAAAATAATAAATATTTTCAGAATTCACGTAAATTGTTTTAGAAATTACACACAATAATTTTAGATATCACGAAAATCATTTTCGAAATGCGAAATCATTTCAAAATCAGGTCTGAAATTACGAAATTATTTTCAGAAATCATGGAAATCTTTTCCGAAATTAAATCAAAGAAATCATATGTGGGAAATTATAAATCTTCTCGGAAATTCGAAACCAAATCGGAAATCCCAGAAATAATTTCGGCGAAATTCACAAAATCATAATTCACGGAAATAATTTCAAAAATTCGAAATCATTACGGTATCAGAAATAATTTCAGAAAACAAGGAAATTATCAATCACAGAAATAATTTCGGAAATCTAAAAAAATCTCGAAAGTCAATACGAAAATCATAAATCTTTTCAGAATTCACGTAAATTGTTTTAGAAATCACACAAAATCTTCTTCACAAATCACGAACACCTTTTCTGAAATTCAAAAATAATTTGAAAATCAATGATATTTGTGAAACTATGAAAATCATTTCAAGAATTTCGGCTATATTTTCTGAAATCTAAGAAATAATTTAAAAAATCACAGAAATCTTTTCAAAAATCATTTCGAAAATTAGATCCATTGAGGAAATCGCCAGATATCTTTTCAGAAATAATTTTTTAAATCACGAACATTGTTGCGAAGTCGTTTCGGAAATCTAAATATCTAAATATTTTCAGAAATTTCGAAGAAATTAAGAACATCATTTCCGAAATCAGAAGTCATTTTAGCAATAACGAAAATGAAAAATCATTCAGAAACTATAGAAATCATTAAAAAAAATCGGAAATAGTTTAGGAAATCTCAGCAATAATTTACAAATCACCGAATTTTTTCCAGAAATTATGGAAACCATTTCAATAATATGAAATCTTTTCGAAAATTAGATACCTTCATCTTTTCTGAAATAACGGGATTTATTTCAGAAATCATAGAAATAGGAAATTATAAATCACGTATATATGGTCGAATATTCAAAAAATAATTTCGGAAAGTACGAAAATCATTTCGCCGCAATCAGAAATTACGAAAACGGTTTCAAAATTCAGAAATAATAGAATTTTTTTCAGAAATTATGGAAATCATATCTGAAATCAAGAAAATTAGAAATCACGAAAATTACTTTGATAATTGAGAAAAAGTTATAAAATTTTGGAAGTCGATGCATAAATCACTGAAATCGTTCAGAAATCTCAGAAAATATTTGAGAAATCTCAGAAAATATTTTAGAAATCTCAGAAACATGAATGCTTTTTCGTAAATCTCAGAAATTATGAAAATCACTTAAGAAATCAAAATCATCTAAATCACGGAAATCGTTTTAGAAATCTCGGAAATTAAGATTTTTTTCGGGATTCCCAGAAATTACCTTGCTTACATCATGAAAATCACTTAAAAATAATCATTTCTGAAATCACAAATCATTTAGGAAATTCGAGATCACTCCAGAAAACCCAGAAATTGAATCGGAACTTGCGGTTATCATAAAAATCATTTCCGAAAATTATTTCTGAAATCACGGAAAATATTTCAAAAATCACGAAAAAAAATTTTTAGACCATTACTGAGACCTTAAAAATCCTTACTGAAATAATGAAACTCATTTCGGAAATCAGATATCCCCCAAAAGTCAAAAACTATTTTAGGTATATCACCGAAATCATTTCAAAAATTACGGTAATCGCATTTCTGAAGTTACGGAAATATTAAAAAAAAATCAGAAATCATTTCGAAACTCCGAAATAATTTCAAAATCACGGATAATCTTACACATTTTTGTATCTTGTGAAACTCCTTTTTTCTTGATTTCTTGAAAAAAGTAAAAATGCCCTTTCTTAATAACTCTAATAAAATGTTATTGAAAATTTCTCTCAAGCAGGAAGAAAATAACAACAATGTATCAAATCAATCAAACAATAGCGAACAAAATTTTCTTAACACCGTCTCAACGCAACTATTACTCCAAAACTCGCTAAATCGAAACCTCCTCAACCACAACCACAACAACAATCAATTACAAAGTGCAACGACAAATCATCACAATCAAACGGCTGATATATCCACATTATCGTCCACATCATCAGCACTTGCTGCACTAGCTGCAGCTCAACACCATCAGCAAAGCTCAAGAAATAATTGCAACAACAACAATAACAACAATGAAAGTCGTTTCTCAGCCTCAAATCCACTTTTAGCGGAAAAATTGCTGTCGCCCAGCCTTAGTGATTTGGACAATTTGACGATTGGCAGAAGATCGGGGCGACCACCGGACATTAAACAAGGTAAGTGGAAATAGAGGGAATTTTAACGATTTTTTATGTTTAAACTTATGATGTACACGTGGGGTCTGATAGACCCCATAGTGTATGTAGAGCTGAGTAAATAAGATAAAATAAGTTGGATTGTATTTATTACAAATATCAAAGATTTAGTTTGTTACATCGTGCATTATGGTCACAAAACCTATTGGTGTGTCCATATCATTTTGCGTATTGCAGTTAATTTCCTGACGTTGATGTGGCGGTTTAAAAGTTACTTTTAGTACATAATTAAGGAGATTTGATAAATTTCTTTGTTCTTTGCTTTAGGTTCGATGTCGATATAGAACATTGGGAGCTTTGTTTTCGTTTTTCTGTTTTTATAACGGCAATATTTCTCACATTGTGACGTTTTTCTTTTAAAGCTTCTTTTAGATCAGTATCTGTGGTTTGGTGAACGTTTCTTAACACGATTTTGAAGGAACTATTTGATTTTAGCTGATATGTGTGAAATTGTGTTTCTTTTTTTTAAGAACTTTCACAATTGCAGTGTCGTGCTCATTTGATTTTGGCTTGATTTGTTTTTTTCGCAAAGTTTATTACATGTGACGATTCAGTGCAGTGAGTGTTAGTAATTGTTGCAAGGGAATAATAACTTAAACTCCCACTACAAAGATTTGTGGTAAATAAGACCAAAATCAGTCTATCAAAGGCCAAATATGATTAAGAAAATAAAACGTCATTAGAAAAAATGCCAAATTTGTTTAAAAAATCTTGTTTTTTTTTAATTTATTGATATAATAAACAATAATAGAATGCAATTTACAAAACAAAATAAATATAACTGTATGAAGTATGTCTCATTCCAGTGCCTCTCTCATTCTAATAAGACGCACAATTTCTTTTATACGCTGTTAAATTTAGCACTTCACATGCATATAAAAATATACTTATATACCTATGCTGAGTGTTGCTATAAATAATATTACAAAATACTCCCATACAACGAGAATACAAGCAAACATTCTCATCTAATACAAACACAAGTATATAAGGCCGACCTTGGAAAATGTCGTTACCATGTCGCGACTCAATACACTCGAAGAAAATGTATTTAAATTTTATATACAACCTATAATGCTATGTGTATATAGAATAGACCTAAATTTGTAAGAATGTGGTATGAGTTTCGGGGTGTATTAGAAACACTTTACCTTCTTCAGGTTATTATATATTTACGCACACACGTACACAGCTTGTAGGCATATAATAAACATGCAAAATGTATTTGAATATTCTGAATTTAATTTCACTCTCTTTTGGCTGCTATAAATATACTCACGTGAAACATCTAGAAACACTTTATTTGTGATCAACATGTAGGTATGCGTTTATTATATTGTTGCACATATGCACATATGCACTTATGTATATTTTGTTGTTGTTATTTTGTAATAAATGCACACGCATTTTAATTAAATATTTTATAAATAAAATATCACATTTTTTGATGAATATTGCAAATTTGATGTTTTATTTTGCGATTGGAAAATAGATGGAGCTAGTTGGTTATAATACCATACCAATCAAATGTAACGAACTTAGGCATAATCATGAGCAATAATCTAAATTGGTATCAGCACATAAAAGTCACGTCTGCAAAGGTTTTCTCGAGGCTTCGGTCATTATGGTTACAAAGTCATATTACGCCTGTGACTACAAGATGCAATTTGGTAAAATCTCTGCTATTGCCGCTAATTACGTATTGTGATGTCG
>JANSTW010108333.1:0-17589 GCA_027564275.1 Diadocidia ferruginosa | reverse complement strand
TTTGTAAATTTCAGTAAATCTTTTTACTACAAAAAAAAAATAACTACACGCAAATGGTAAATAAATATTTATATATAAAGAAATTAAAAAAAACATTAAAAACTTTTTTCTAAATAAAATATTTTTATTTAGAAAAAATCGCAATCAACGGTTTCATAAACACCAAAATGTACATAAAACAAACAAATTAAAAATATTTATATATTAACATTTTACTACTACATTTAATAAAATACTCAACTCAGATTGTTTAGCATTTAAAAATAAAAAAAAATATTTAAAAATATTTTATCAAAAAAGTCATATAATTGTAATAGCTGTTTCAAAAATACGCAAATTTTCTTTCTATATATAATAATAATAAGTCAACAAAGTAAAACAAACAGGGTGGCGCAAAATGAATGGTATATGCGGTTTAAATTATCTAGACATTTTTTTATTTCAATGATAATAATTTAAAATATTTTTTTATAAATTAAATACTTTTAATTGACTATTTGTTTTCCTTAAACTTGAATTTTTTTTTGTGTTTCTTTATACACAATTTAAGGGTGCCCAGAAGGAGGCAGAAGTCGCAGTTGACCTCCTTTCTGCTGGTGAACAAGAGACAATTGAATAGTGAGTGATGAGGCTTACATCCAAATAAATGGTTTTAATTAACTTTCACAGGATTTGACCGCTACTAACTGTTATTTTTAAGGTTATTTTTAGCCCTATTATGCATACGTGGGGTCAAACGGACCCTAGTGTATGCATGATGGGCTGCGTCACATAAATCACATAAACTTGTTGTCGTCAAGCGCGGATCTGGGAGGGGGTAAAGGGGGTAATTAACCCCTCCATAGCATTTTTAAAAAGAAAAAAATGATTGTTCTGGTAATATGTGAGAAACAAATATTCGCTGCGCGGCCAATAATTCATTATTTTACATAACCCAGAATTTAGATGTTGATTTTTTCGTTATTTGGAATTTCTGTGCAGAAAATTCTAAGTATAATAGACTGAAAATATTTCATATAATAAATTTTGATTTCAAAAACCTACGGTAAATTCGCAGGCATTATGGAATATGGATAAACTGAGACGACAAATATAATTTATTATTCATGTAAATTACTCGTAAAATTTACGCACTATTCAAGTGAAAAGTTCAATTATACACACTGTGTATTACACAGCTCTAAAAATGAAAATCAAATTTACCTAAATTGTACTAAAAAGATACTAAAATTTTAAGATATTTCAATTTGTGTTCTAAAATTCAATGCAATCGATATTAAAATTGACTGTAACATATATATACATATACGTTCATATGCTGTAATTTGTTGGCCGATTGTAATTGTAATAGAAATAATTAGACCTAATAGACTAGGAAAGATATAATTCTTTGTATGGGAAAAGTGCAAATATTTCCAACAAAGCGACTCTTGATTTTTGTTTGTTTTGGTTTTGGTGTTTGGAACACAGTTGTCCGGTTTTACTATAGAAAAAACAGTGTTCCACTGGTAAAATTTTTTGGAAGATACTGGTACCAAAACACAAAAAAAAACAAGAGTCGCTTTGTTGGGAATTTTTGCACAAAAAAGTGCTAACTTTCCCAGGCAACTAACCAAACAACATTTTAAAAAATGTTGAAAGACATGAATGTTTTACTTAGCGATCCTAGATGTATTAGTAGAAATTTGTTTAGTTCGAGTGGACAACTGTGTCGATATTTTAGGTACCAGCCAATCAGCGCTTGTTATTGGTACCATTTCGTATACAAATTGTTGTAAATTCGAGTTGTCACCTCGCATTCAATACCATAAAGGCTCGCTTGTTTAACTGTTTTAGACCTAACGCCACACCATTCTTGTTGCTTGCAACCCCAAATATAACGAGAACCACGGCTAAGTATATGTTTTTAACATCATTTTTGGTTTTAATGAATTTATGACCCAAATTAAGTTTTTACCCCTTCCCTCATGTACCAGATCCGCCCTTGGTTGTCGTTTTATGTTTTTATGACTTTTTATATGAATATAAATTATATTATTGTTGAATATAGAGGACATGGCAGACGCAGGGTAATAAAAAATTACATGAAGAAAGATGTATAACGCGAAAACTAGTATTTTTCTATGTACAAGTCCTTCGCTATGTTCAAATCAATTGCTTTCGTATTCTCACAGCTCGACAAATCGACATCTTGCAAAAAATACGAGTATATGATTTTCAATGGTAGAGTAACGTTCACGCAATGTTTCTTTTTTAGTAATTTTAAATATTTCTACCTAAATATATTTTTTTATACATAAAAACTAATGTAATTTCCGACTAATTCTTACAAAGTTTATTAAACTTATCAAGAAATACACATGGGTCCAATTGACCCACATATGCATTGTGTATGTAAAATCACGTATGCACCTGAGGGTTAAAAGAAGAGATATACGGTAATAAAACCTAGATTACACTCCAGTTAAAAAACAATGTTATAAAATCGAACATCTTAAACTCTACGAAAATGTGTTGAAAATAGCACGATTTTGCAAAGCAGAAAATGCCCACCACTTGCAAGGTAGTGGGTTGTAAACCTATATATTTCTGATGATGCCATATTGTTATGCATCACTCACACACCAAGAATATTTATTTTTTAAATTTTAAAATTTTAAATAAATACCCCAAATTCATTTTAAAAAAACGGACTAGATTGCAGGACAGTGTGCATTTTTTTTTTCCTGCCGGGATTTATACTCTATTATGAATATATTTTATAAAAAAAAATAAAATGACATACAATTTTTTTGTTTTTGATTTTTTACGTCGTTTACAATGGTAAAATGTAGTAAATTGATCCCACCAAGCATAAAATGGATCCGGGGCATTTTCAAAAATTTTAATTCTTAAAATTTGAATAATTTAAATTCTGGCAGTTAAAATAAAAAGTGATTCTTGAAGACTTTACTTCTTTTTGGGTTTTCTAACATATAAAATAGGAAAAAATGGAATATTTTTTTCTGTACAATAAATCATTAAAAAAACAACGGACTAGATTGAAGGACAGTGTGAATTTTTTTTCCTGCTGGGATTTATACTCAATGGTGAATATATTTTATTAAAAAAAAATTACATACAAATTTTTTTGTTTTTAATTTTTTACGTAGTTCACAATGATAAAATGTAGTAGATTAATCCCACCAGGCGTAAAATGGTTCCGGGACATTTTCAAAATTTTAAATTCCTAAAATTCTGGCCGTTACAATAAAAAGTCATACATGAAAACTTTACTTCTTTTTGGGTTGTCTAACATATAAAATAGGAAAAAGTGGAATTTTTTTTTCTGTACAACCCTATTATATTATTGTATTTACAAATAAATAAATAAAATTGTCATTGAAATAAAACAGTTATGAATAATTCAAACCATATCGTTCATTTTGCGCCACCCTGTAAAATATATTAACAGAAAAATCTATATCAAAATGCATGCAGTAAGTAAATATATTCAAAATAAATTTAAAAAATCCGTAAAAATTAAAAAAACTATAAAATATATAAAAATATTATTAAAACACATTTTGGTGTAATTTTGTATGTGATATTTGAGAGGATAAAATGTACCTAAAGTATACAATTATTATATTTATATAAAATAAATAAAAACCTACATTTATATAAATTAATAATTTTAAAATAATAATAAAAAAAAAACTTTAAAAACTGTTATAATTTAAATTAAATGGTTTTTTCTATAAAAATTTTGTAAAATATTTTAAAGTAAATATAGGTTTTTTATTTGTTATATAAATTGTACTAGAGATTTTGTTAACATTGATTCAGATATTGTTTTGCAAAATTTTTTAAATTAAAAATAATTTTTAAAATTGTTATAAATTATGTAAATATAGATAAATTTTTAATAAATTCTATCATTTGTTTAATTTTTTTTTTAAATTAAATGATGCCGATTAACGTACATATATATTTTTGTACACAAATATATTATGTATTTAAAAAAGCTGGATATTCAAAAAAAAGAATAAAAATAAAAATAAATTAAATAATAAAAACACGTGTTCATTGTATATATGTATAACTAAAAATTGATGATGAATGAGAAAAGAACCAAATAAAAATAAAAATCTTTTTAATTTTAAAATTGATAACAATAAACTTTATACGATAGAGACGCGCAAAATATACAAATTATTACAAGATGCAGGATTAAAAAAAACACAGAAAATTTAACAATATTTTTATAATTTTTAAAATTTTTAAACCAAAAAAGGTATAAAAAAGCACATTTTCTACGCACCAAATAAAAAAAGATACGAAATCCTTATACTATCAGTTGTATAGGATTAATTAGGGTTGATGATACCATAGTCCATAATGTCCCTGAAAATATTAAATCACCTAAAGTCCGCCAGTTGATATGTTTCAACGTTCAATCTTGAATCTGAAGTTTTTTTTAAATAAATAAAATTTTAGGTTTTGTTGTTTTATTGTCTGATTTGCAGCTATATGGAGAATTGTCTAATCAGGATTTTTTTGTTCTAAAAATCCAAAGGCTAAGGTAAGATTAAATAATTTTAGTATGGTAAATTAGAAACAAACAAAAAACATATTTTAGATAAAAATGATTATAAATTTAATCAATTTTACAGGTCAAAAAATCAATATTTTCTTCGCTCACTTCTCAATAAAATACTTTGGGGATCTTTAGATCATTGCGAAAGTATTTTTAAAAGATGCGCGTATATTTTCTCCTTTGAAATTATCCTAACCGCAAGTCGATGCAACAAAGATGGCATTTTTAATATAGAAAAAATATCGGAATAGACTTCTACTCGCCTGTTACTTTTTTGTTATTCAACCACAGAATATTTTTCAAAAATATTTTTGCTGAAAACCCTTACAAAGTTGTTCTAAATGATCAATCTTACCTATAAATGGAGCGAGACATAATTTTATTCATCAGAAATCGACGAACTAACTTTGGGTAGAGCTCCTGCAGGCTTCTGTTTGCCTGTTACTTTTCTCTCAGCCAAGAAGAACATTTTACAAATATTTTTCCTGATAAACCCTAAAAATGTTTTCTTCAGTAATCTTTAGATAAATTTTACAGCTTAGCAGAGCGTTGAATCAAGGAAACATTATACAAAACAGGCTATTTGCACCCACCCTACCACTACACTCTTCGTTTTTATCATAAACTGTCCAAGACGATCTGTCACGATCACCCGAAAATTTCGAAAATATTTTTAAAAGATGCACACTGTGTTTCCCTTTAAAATTAGCTTCAAAACTCTAACCACAAGATGCTATGACCAATATCTATTCTATACAAAGTCATTACAAATCGCAAAATTTTTCGCCAAGTTGTCGGCCATCTTCTCAGACAGAATTCTGCCTCTACAATGAATTAACATATTGTCGGCCATATTCTCAGACAGAATTTTACCTTTACAATGAAATCAAGGTCATTCAAATTAGGAAAATAAAATCGTGTTTCAAATGTTCAAAAGCTACTACTGGTTATTATTTTATACTGTGCGTTTGACTTCCTGCTACCTTCTGCTTGCCTGTTACTTTTAGTAAAAATTGATATAAAAAAATCTAAAAACATTTGTATGGCTTATCTAAAAAATTGCGAGTTTATTCGTATCAAGCTTAAATTAATGCTAAACAAGCGACCTTAGAGCTTATAAGGCGAAGCTCCTCGCAAAATTATGTTGCTTCAAAAACTTGGAAAAAACATTTATATAGCTTACTTGAAACAAAAATATTTGCGAGGAGCTTCGCCACCTTAAGCTCTTATAAATTAAAGCTTAAAAAATATCCTACATTAAGCTTTAAAGGGCGAAGCTCCTTGAAAATTTTTTTTCGGGAAGACATACGAATGTTTTTCGAATTTTTGCTATAAATTTTTTACTAAAAGTAACAGGCAAGCAGAAAGTAGCAGAAAGTCTAACCGAAATTAGTTTTTTTGAAATTTAAAAATGTAGTAGCTCGTGTGTAGGCTAATCTTAAGCGGAAAAATGATGCGCATCTTCTAAAAATACTTTTGAAAATATCGGATGATCTTTAAATATCTTTTTGAGCAGTTTTCAATGAAAATGATGCTTACAGGGAATTTAAAACTGTTCAAATTTTCATTAAGGCCCGTGCACAAAAATGGTGCGCATCTATTAAAGATTCTTATAAAACGATCAAGTGATAGGAAAAGATCACTTTGAGAAGTTTTTAATGAAAATGATACTTGTAGGAAAAGTATTAACCTATTTTTTGTAGTATTCTGGATACAATTTTGTTTGTTCTTTCCTTGATACCTAGCTGTAAATTTGATCTAAAGATATAAACAAACAAAATTAGTTTATTTCAAATCAAATAAATTACTTCTGCGGTCAGTCTATGGCCATTTTACCCATTTTTTTTTCTAGCTGATACTGATTTGCATTGAAGAACATATCAAATAAGGTGGAGTTCTATCAGCAACTCGCACTAGCAGTATAATAAATATTTTGACTAACGTTCTGCTGCTGTAGTTAGTCAAGAATTATACATACTACGACAGAAGTTTACCATGTTTCCATAGCTATCTTGACCTATCTGTTTCAATGCATTGTTTCCAGAGTGAACCAGGAGCAGGGGACAGTCGGACTGTGAACACTAAAAACTCACCCACTACAATTTGATCACGCTTCGTCACATCAAGCTTTATTTATTTAAAAAATAAAGCTCCGAGCGAGAAACGCCACGCAAATTTGTCTTTCGATAAGCCATATGAATGTTTTTTAGGATTAAATCAAATCATATTGATAAAAGTAACAATAAAGCAGAAATAAAGAGGATATTTTTTGGTTTTAATGGAATAAAGGAACCATGAAATAGTTATCCGATTGGGATAATAAAAAATGAGGCAAGTCTTTTGTAGCAAACTGCAGATTTTGGCAGTCCCGTTAATAGGTGTTATAAATTTCTAGATCCTTTGATTTTAGAGAAAAAATACCATATATCTCAAACAAATTTAATCACAATTTTAATTCCATTAAAATTTCATAACTTTTAACAAAGTTCAAAATTGTAATGCTAATATATATGTTATATATAGCCTGTGAGACGTAAGTTCAAATTCTTCAAGATTTATTATGATACTAAGTTTTATTTTTTATTTATATCAATATCACTATTTTTATTGTAAAAAATATTTGTTATAACAGTTGTGCTTAATACATATAAAAAGCTTAAATTAAATAAATATTTATTTTGCCTCTACTAATTATGCCTCATACTCGCAGCTCCATAGCGAATTTCTCGTTCAAAGTCGGCGGCCGTAAGGGCGCCGTCAATGTTTTTACAATCTTTATTGAACACACTGTACGCACTTATTTCGTTTTCTAATTTCGGACCGGTTCTGGTGTTCAGGTAAATTCCAATTAATGCAGAAAATAGAAAATAAACTGTGCCGAATTTAATTTCAATCGCGATTGCATAACAAGTGGCCCAGAATGCAAAATACAGAACATACGTTAAATATACAAGGTAGGATTTGGGTGTAGACTGCTCATCACTACTGATAACACTAGCATTACTATCAACCTCATCTTCAGACAACTCTTGCCACTGTACTGAACTGCAGGCAGCTGCTGGACGGGTTTCGCTCAACAAGTTTTGTTTACCATCAATAATTTCGTTTGTTTTGTTTTCATTTTCTGTATTGTTATCATCAGACTAAAATTATCATAAATATTAATTTTTGTTATCATAAGTAAACAGTTTATATAAATACCTCCTGTATAATGACGTGTTCACCTTTCTGGTCGGTCGCTGTTCTGACTTGCTGGAATGAAACCATGTTGAAAAATCGCTCTTTGAAGTTGTTTATTATTGCTTGACGTCGTTTTCGCGTTCGATATTTTTCTAATTTTGAATCCATTAATAGCGATAGTATCTGTATTTGCCTAAATTACCATAAAAATTGTAGTTTATTTGCTATTATTAAATAAAATCTATTATTTTAATATTTGAACAGATTATAATTTTTGTGTTTTTGTGGACAAAAACGAAAATAAACAACATCGGTTGGGTTTACACAGCGAATATATTTTATCATACTGACATAAGTAAAATCCCTGCAAACATTTTAGTCTTTGGTTTGTTATTTGAATTTTGAGCAATTATTTAAATATTGGACTACGGGTGGTCGTTTTACTATGAATACAAAAAAATCCATATAATATATGGATTTTGTATATAAATAGGCCTTAATTTAGGTCAAAATGGTCAAATTGCCAAGACTAAGCGCTAAAGTGTAGTTTAGCCCATGTTTTTCTAAATAAAGGGTCCGTTCGTCAGTCTGTCCGTCCGCAAATTTTCCAGACACAAAAATGGAATATACTAGTGAACAGATTTTTCCAAATATTTGTGATTATTTAGAGGTTCCATATAATTTCGGATTGCATATTTGGCCAGGTCTATAGGTCGAAAGAGAAGAGAAGGCTCCGGAACATTTTTTTATTCAAAATGGATGCACAAATATGACCAATAAAAGAAATGTTTACAATAATTTGGCCATATTTTTATGAGGGAGAGTTTTTAGTAGTTCCATATACTCTCAAATAACATATGGCCATATGGGGTCTATAAGTCGAAAAGGGGGGGGGGGCTACCACACATTTTGTTTAATAGCTGATAATAATAGAGAACTAAAATCTGTCTCGTTAATTTCCGATTCAGAATTTCATTGCCAAAAATTTTGCATTTTGTAATATAGGTATATTTACCATCGCAATGGGCAGATCTGTCTTAATAACCCTTTCCTATTTTAATGAAATTTTCAGAATTTGTTTGTTATCGCAATTCATTAGACCCGTATTTTTTTGTATGCCATTAGGATGGTCTTATTTAAGAATTAGGGAGATCCTAATATTTAGAATATTGTACTAGGTATTTTTACCAGCACTGGATGATCATATATCTCAACTCTTTGTGATTTTGATGAAATTCATTAGACTTGTATTTTGCACGCCCTAAAAATAATGTATGCAAAATGAGTATTCTACTATTAGAACTATAGCAAACGAGCTAAATTTGGCAAAATCCACTATTTATGATGATACAGCAAGATAAGATAAGACTTTATAACAACTAATCCCAATTTTGAGCCAGCCTGTGGCTCTAGCTTACGCCAGAGCTTTAAAAAATATGATGTTTTTTACTCATTTACCGAGAATGATTGCACTATTTCTAAGCTAACCGGTCGTCAGTGGAGTTGGATAACACACTCCAGATAGTGCCAAATAGGAATTCATCCAAAATAGGTGTATTCCTGAGATGTATTGAATTATAACAAGAAAACATATTTAATGATTATAATATGATTTTTTTTTCAAATTACCACCATGCAAATACACATCTCGCACAGCAGGCAAGCCACACAATACCGAAAAAAATTCACTATACATATTATATGATATAATATATATATTATATGCTATACTACAATAAGTATTATTATAACATGGAGTATGTCCATCGATAATACATTAATAATTTAAGTTAGCTATTTACAAAAAATGTTAAGAAATCTTCTATATGAAGGAGGGAATGTTTATTACGCCTTTAACCAGTAGGTTACAAATTTATTTCGAAAATAATCCGACAAATCAGGACCGATCCGAACATCCATAGAAAATACGGATTTGGCAAGCTATTTGTTTCTGTGGCAAAAAATTAGAGATTTATATGCAAAATGTACCTACTAGAAATTCGAAATTTGCATGTACATGAATATAGACAATTGAACCTAACTTCGGCAGTGGCGCCAATTCAGCCATAATTGTAGGAGGGGGGCAAGATTGTTTTTAAAAAATTTTCTAAGCACAGCCCCCTATCTAACCCTCTAAACAACATTTAGTATCAGGGTATGGGAGGAATTTTTTTTTTCTAAATATTTTCTGCGTCTTTACTCCAAAAAAAGAACTAAATTTACCCTTTTTTTCGATCGCTTTTTTTTAATAAACACCTGCGATCGCCCAGTTGTACAAATTTCAAGTCTAACGAAGTGGGAGGGGTTAAATACTGAAAAATACAAGGAACCGTGCTGATTACAAATTTATTAGAATCTATTTATTTAAGTGGCCATACAAAACAGTTTTCTCACTTGTATGCTCCACAAAAATTCAACGATTTTTCTTTGTATCAATTTAACGTTGTTCAAAGGAGTCAAACCTCCAGAGAAGTTGGAGTATGTTGGTGAGAAAATCATTGAAAATATCAGAATGTTATCAAATTCTTTTCAAGTGGCCTAAAAAAAAAATTAAAAAATTAAAAACAGATAAAAAAGCATTAACAATATACAATTTTAAGTCCTCTTTATAATTTTAAAGATAAAAAAGAAACCGGAAGATATTATCAAAAGGAACCAATTTTGTTGGTGCGGTTTATTGTTATCAGATATAATAAACTATTAAAAAATACAAGTTATGATCTGCCCTATTTTCTTGTCATATTTAATTTTAAAGATTGGTCCTTTAGACGGATCAATACTTGCTTTTTCCCATCTACTCTGCCTGCTATGTTGCTCTAATAAAGATAAACCATACAAAAATTAATTCCTTCTGCAAATACTTTTAGGTTCCTTTTTGATCTTGAAAATTATAAAAAGAACTAAAAATGTAATGTAGTTCTTAGCTGGTTTTATTTATTTTTTTAAACTGAACCACTTGAACTCAAAACGAAAAGGTAAAACGAAGTCCGAAAGATAATACAATAAAATGGATTTAAAAGCTTTAGGGTTTTACCTTTTATTTTAAATAATTTTTCCTGAAAGTCAGCTAAGGTTTTATAATTATAGTTTATATACATTTAACATTGAGATTTCATAAGTTTTTTATATTATTTTTAAATTCAATTCTTTTTAATACAGCTCTATTCAATACCCATTTTATTTTCTTTTCTTTTATTTGCAATAAAATCTATTGTATATATTATAATAAAGTCGATAAACATCATTCTCAAAAGTTGACATGAACTGCACCTGCCATTAAATATCTGTACCTATTTATCAGTCTACACAACAACATTTTTTGCAATTATTATACATCCAATCGCGAAATATTTTTAGCGATCTTCTTTTTTTATAAAATAATAAAAGATGCTTTTCATATATACGGACATTCTACGGGAAGATTTAATATATTATGTATTGCAAATTTTTTTGCTCATATTTTTATTAAAAACAATTTTAACAACAAAACACATATACTTACATGAATATATAGTCGCAAATCTCGTTTAAAGATTTTTGATTCGTTAAATTATTGTTCTCATATATAATAATGTGTCTATGTAATATACATTATACATAGTTCAATTATACATATTCTATGTCTATTTGGTTTGTTGTTGATTCTTTTACAAAATTATAAAAATATTTGTATCCATATAGGTATTCTTATACATGATATGAAGTAAAGATGAAGGTCATCAGTCGCTTTAATACATTGCTATTTATATACTCGCTTTATAGTTACTATATAATATATGTACGCGCGAAGACGGATTCCATTTCTTATAAGATTTTTTTAATTTATATTTATGAAAAATATTTAATTTATTTATTAAAAATATAAATAATTAAAAATAATATGAAATTGTATGGAATTAATATTGTAAAGAATTTAAAATGTGACAAAACAAAATTAATATATTAAAATAAAAGACATAGGTGACGATCCTCCACAGATTTTTTAATGAAATTGAATAATTTCATTTACATTAATCATAAAAATCATAATTAACTAAAATTTGTCGAAATTATTTAATAAAAAATAAAATATTAACGTAAAATCAATTAAAATCAATATTTTCCATAAATCAAAACGAAAGACTTCTATATAGGTGACGAACCTTTTCATGTTCCATATAGCTAGGGGTGGAAAGAACTCTATTTTCAAAATTTCAATAAATTTTTCTGAAACCGCTTGACATTTCATGACAACTAAATAAAATTCTATGAATTATATTATTATCTTGAAACAAAAGATATAGGTGACGAACCTCTACAGATTTTTAATGAAATTGAATAATTTCATTTACATTAATCATAAAAAATCATAATTAACTACAATTTGTTAAAACGATTTAATAAAACATAAAATATTAACGAAAAATCAATATTTACCATAAATCCAAACGAAAGACTTCTATATAGGTGACGAACCTTTTTATGTTACATATAGCTAGGGGTGAAAAAAACTATATTATCACATATATTGGGTTTTTGTATGTAATTATGATGCATATTGTTATCTATGCATGGTAATTGCATATCTACCGGGTTAATAATCATTAAATTATAATTTATGTCATTTTTGTATTATTATAAACTTTTTCATATATTGTGAATCTCTATATTATCACAATTTTTGAGAATTTTTCAATTTTTAATTTATATTATAGTTAATTCTGATTTTCGAAAAAATATAATATTACCTATTTATTTACATTAATCATAAAAATAATAATTACTAGGTGTCTATTACAATTCGGGTTTTTCAAAAAGGACCGATATACTTCGTCAGGGGCCGAGATACGATAGTTATTAGTTTTTTTACTTGATATATCAGAGAATTGGCTGTATTAATGATGGACAGGGCTTTACAAAAAGTGAAAAAAGTATTCTCTTTTAATTTTTATTTTTCAAAAGAAAAGAAATAATCGTATTTCTTCCTGCAAAAAAAAATCATGGAGTTTCGCCACATCAAGCTTAAATTAAGCTCAGCTGGCGAATCTCAACGCAATATTTTTTGGAAAGCCATATGAATGTTTCTTTCAATTACAAAAAAATTACAAAAAAGTGAAATAAGATTTTTTAACGGGATTTTTCCACTTTTTACGCCAAAATCGAACAATTTTCTACTGTTGGAAAAGTTCTAATCATCATTAGCACACGCTACTATCCGATTTCCGAAGATACCGAGTAAAAAAGACTAAAACCGACCATATCTCGGCCGCTTGTCATTCCAATCGAAAAATATCTGCCCTTTTTGAAAAACCTTACCGAATTGTTACAGATACTTGCCAAACACTTTCCCAAAGCGAAAATACCAAAAATTTCCGATTTGGATCTGGGGTGAGGGCACAAAAAGTCTGTATTTTCGCTTGAAATTTTGGGAAAGTTTTTGGGAGGTATCTACAACAATTCGGTAGGGTAAACATTTTTAGATTTGGACGTCAGAGGCCGAGGTACGACCGTTTTCAATTTTTTTTTACTCGATATCTTCGGAAATTAAATAGTAAAATCACGAAAAAATATTCTCTTTTAATTTTGTTTTCAAAAAGAAAGGAAAAATTCGTATGACATCCTAAAAAAAAAATGCGTGGAGCTTCGCCTCAATAAGATTAAATTAATATCAGCTGCTGAAGCTCAACGTATTCATTTTTAAAAATTCATATGAATGTGTCTTTCAAATAAAAAATATGGACAAAAGTGTTTTTCCACTTTTCACCTCAAAATCGAAAAATGTTCTATTTATTGAAGAGCTCTAACCATCATTAGCACACCGTATGCTAATGATGGTAAGGGATTTTCAAAAAGTAGAAACCGCTCGATTTGTTACAAGAAAGGAAACAATCGTATAGCTTCCTGAAAAAAAAAATTGCGTAGAGCTTCGCCCATGGAGTTTTATATAGTTTTATATATATCCATGGCTTCGCCACATTAAGCTTAAATTAAGCTCAGCTGGCGAATCTCAACGCAATCTTTTTTTGGGAAGCCATATGAATATTTCTTTCAATTACAAAATATATAGAAAAAAGTGAAATAAGATTTTTTAGGATTTTTCCAATTTTCTTGCCAAAATCGAAAAAAATCAACTTTTTAAAAAGCCTTAACCATTATTAGCACACCCTACTATCCAATTACCGTCAGATATCGAGTAAAAATATTTACTTATTTATTTATAACTTCAAAATACTAAAAAAAAATAAACTATAAGGACACGATTATGATTATTGGAAAATGGATGTAATATTGTGAAATGCATATCTGCGGTGCATGCATTAAAAGCACGTTTAAGATATCTTCTGACATTCTACTATTTAAATTTGGTTATTTTATTTTCATCAAAATATTCAATAAAATAATTTCTTATAATTTATAAACAAAATTAAAAAAGTAAAATTAATATAATTTACGCAAAACACTTCTATTTAGAACAATAATAAAACATTTGAAACGAAAGACATAAGTGACGAACCTCACCTTATAATTTTTTCTATATTCTTTAAGTTACATTCGCATAACTTTATATTACTTTATGTGATTTTCGGGCAATTTTATGTATTTTATGATAAATATTTTATTCAAATACACAATTATACACAAGAAGTAAAATATAAATATATATAAAATAAACGAGAATTCCACTTAACTTGGAAACTTTCATCATATTACACTGACAAAAGCCAATATCTTTCAACTATTTGTAAATACTAAAGTGAATGGCGTGTTTAGTCTTCGCCAAAGTAATTTAACAGACGGATCGCGGACCAAAACGTTGTTGAAGAACGCAAACAGTATATAAAGTGAAAAAACCCAAGACTTTAATATTTATAGAGCTATGACTAATGAAATGTTGAAATTTTGTGCAATTTAATATTTGAAAATAGAAAAATTATTTGTTTTATATTTATTAATCGAAAAAGGTGGTTTTTAGCAGAGTGTTTATCGTAAATAAAATTATTATTGTTGTTTTTTAGTTTGTTTAGTTTATATTGTTTTAAAGTTCGTCGTGCCCTATAGTCTGTTATGTGTCTTTATTGAAAGAAAAAAAATGGTGAAAAGAGAAATCAACAATACTTGCAAGCAACAACGGTGAATTATTTATATATACTGTCTGCAAAATATAATATATACAACAAAATGAATATATGAATGAAATAATTTAATATTTTGTTAAATATATAACTAGAGTGTTTAAAAAAAATGTTTTTATTATTTTTAAATTAAAAAAAAATATATATTCAAAACCACTGTTGCTAAATTAAATTTAATAACGCAAATTGTTATCCAATTATACATATAGGAAAAAATGGTGTTGATGGTGATGACGATTTTATTTAATTTTGTATCTAAATTTGGATGAGAAAATCAGCAAAAAATATTTAATATAAATATTGCAAAACAACCAATAAAATGGCCACCACAACAACAACCACAATTACATTTACATTATGGAATTTATTAATATTTGTGATAATATCGACAACATGTTTCATACAAACAGGTATTTATAATTTAATTTTAGATATTTTTAATTATTATTTGTAGCTACAGGTTTAGTTTATATATTGCATATAGAAGGGGTATACAAGATTTTTTTTTAGTATTTAAATCCTGACAAAGGATTATCATTTTTACTTTTCCCTTCCAATGCTCAATCAATGTATTACATTCAACTTTCACTTACTGTTACAACTGCGGCGTAAATAAAATAATTGATATATTATAAAAAGGTTTGCATATTATTACAATTTCATTTTTAAATAATATACAGTCCATCTTATACAGCAGCTGTTATATATTGCACCATATATGAGCTTAAAGGAATTTTTATTAATTATCAACTTCCGGGTTACGTATCGTTAGCAAAGAAAGAAAAAGAATTACATAACTTGTAATTAGCTGGTGAGAAAAATAGCTGGTGTTTTATATATAGTTGAATAAAAAATAGCTGAATTTAAGATAAAATACAAAAAGCCAAATAATATGCTTGAGTAGACAGATCGCATATACAGTAGCGGTTCTATATAGTATGATTATGGATTCATTCATGAATGTATTTTTTTATATTTGAAAATATTTCTTGAGAGAATAAATAATTTATATTATTTTATTTCGTATTTGAATTGATTTGTATAAATTAATAAAGAACAATCTTGTCTTTTACTCCAAAGCGAGGTAGCGTTGGGACTATTTAAATTTTATTTCAATCTAATAATGCGTTATTTTTATGGACAACTACAATACATATATATATCGATGGTGTAGTGATGGCAGCAACCCAAATGATGTCATATTTTTGCTGCTATTTTTTTAGTCATTTTTTTTTATCATCATCATCGTGTCCTTTACTCCAAAGCAAGGGAGCACCATTTTACTCTTTTTTCTATCTGATACCATGGTTTTCATTGACGGCCATATTAAAGGTGGAGTATAGTCAGCAATTTGCACTAGCCATATTTTTTGGTGGTCAGTGGGGTGGGTTTAACAATATATGAGGAATCCTATCTGTTGGTATCATATAGGCGGACCAACGGCTTTAAGTGACATTCGAACCATTGCGATCGCTTTTTAATAAACATCTGCGAATAAAAGGTGATAGTCCAGTTGTAAAAATGTTTTGACCCTGCCGAGGGCTACCCACTGCTCCATGCTGAATATAAGAAAAACAATGCATACAAATAAAAAAATCAATCTGTAACCATAAGCCTGTAAAGCCATATTTTTTTGATGATGCCATATTGTTGTACATCACTGACACACCAAGAATATATATTTTATTGGTAGTAAAATTCTTGAATGCCTATTTGGCACTGTCTGAAGGGTGTTCATTCTACTCCACTGATGACGGGATAGCTTAGAAATATTGCAACTCTTGTCGGTATAATAAATTGACACAATTTTTTGAATGACCAGGCAGAAGCTATTAGAGTTATTAATATTATTGCAAAAATATTCACTTTTCGTTAGCCGATTAGCCTGTCCAACAACTAAAATAGGTAACCATGGTCACCAATTCTAAAGATGTAGTGGTTCCACATATAGAAGTCTAAAAAAAATGTCGATTAAATTATTATTTTAATTGAACATGTTATCAATTCAGAAGATCCATAGTTAGTTTGGTGATGATTAAAACTAAGTAATTTCAAGTTTCTTAACGCACGACTATGAACATTATATTTAATTTTGTTTAATAGATGCGAAGCATCAATGTGTCCATGGAGTAAATCATCAATAAAAAAACATGAATTACGTCTTCTGATTTCTCCAGGGAATCCATTGTCAATAGTGAGAGCATTATATTATATGGAGAAAACTGCACAACATCAAACTATCCAAACTTATAAAAGAAGAATCGAAAAAAAATGTTTTAGAATCGACTCAATTTTACGTGAATAAATAAAATAGTTGGGTACCACAACACTCACATACTCTAGATGTGATCTCACATGAGCATAATAAAGTAATTTAAGAACTAGGTGATCATTAAATTCAGAATATGTGATCACAAGCATCGAAGTTGAATATCAATATGTTTATTTAATTTAGTTTGTGATCAAAAAGAACCCCAAGGTCACGAGATTCTTACAGACGATTTAAACAAGTATCGTTTATAACTTTATAGTATACAAACACGAACTTCAAGTCATTAGCGCACCGTAAGGTACTATAGGGTGATCTCCTTGATAATGATTTTTTTCGGGCTCGTAAGATATTCTCTCAGAGAGAATTTCAAGGCGAGTTTCGTAGTTCCGCATAACTAAACTCTGGTACAGTAACGAACCAAAAAAAATTATAGAATTCTTATTCCT
>JANSTW010108111.1:0-11743 GCA_027564275.1 Diadocidia ferruginosa | reverse complement strand
GACGAAAATTACTACTGACATTTTGCATGATAAAATTGAAAACACTACAAACAATATGCCTTTACACATTTACTGCATTTTGTTTTTACACGTTTGCTTCGAGTTCTGGCAATATGAGAACCAAATTTTAACAGATAATTGCTTGTAACATTTAACACATCTTCTCCAGGGGCATTTTCAAGAATATGTCTTTTACTAGGTTGGTTGATTACGACTAATAAAATCAATTCCCCAACAATATCTACCTCTTCGACCTCATCAGGGTCTTCTCCACTTTCAAGAAGTATCCCTTCAAACCTTTGACTTTAAAACAGGAACAAAAAACAAAAATAAATTTTTAATAAAGACATACGTATTTTTTTTTTATTTTTTGTCTTCATTCTTTCCCTTTTCTGGTTTTTATTTTCCACTGTTTGTCACGAAAAGACAAAACGTCTACATTTTCACGATAATTTTTGGAAATGTAAGTTTGTTAAAAAATGTGTCGATCTTGAATGTGTTAATT
Source organism: Diadocidia ferruginosa (assembly GCA_027564275.1). Lineage (NCBI taxonomy): Eukaryota > Metazoa > Arthropoda > Insecta > Diptera > Diadocidiidae > Diadocidia > Diadocidia ferruginosa. The sequence goes on along the minus strand of JANSTW010108111.1, from coordinate 11,238 downwards.
TATTAAAAAATTTGTTATATATTGATTTATCGATAGGAAACTATATTATTAAAATTTATAAAAGCTCATTTAAGTTTTTTGGTAATACAAATAATGAAGTTTTTTTTTAACTAATAACACCTTATTGACGGTAAAGTCTTATTTTTTAAAACTTATTTTACTATCTAAAGTTTTTTATGTTATACACCCAATTTTAATTCACTACAAAATAATTTTATTATTTTCTAATTATTAAAAAATTTACTTTTTTATTTTATTTTTAGTAGCAAAACATTAGCCGAAGCTGAAAAAATTCGTCAAGAAACTGGCGTTATTATTTTAAATTTTGAGCACAATAATTGGGCACTTTTAAAAACTTCTGGAACGTTCTGGCATGATCAGTTATGCTTTTTACAGTTAGAACTTATCAAAGGCTCTTTATCTTCTATAGATGCTATAAATGATTTATTTTTTGGTACAGCAGTACAAGTTGGACCTAATACATCACCTCTTCCAACTGATGAGTCAGGAAAAATTATACATACACCTATTGTAATAGATGAAACAATTTCACAAATTTTGCCAACAGACGAGTCCGGAAAATTTGTATATCCAGTAGTAAATGATGACGGTATTTTATTACCTACGGATGATTCTGGAAGGTAATTCTCATTTTGTAGAAAATTATTTAATATACTAAGATATACAAATAAATATTTTATTAAACGTCAGATAATTTTATAAATAATAAGGAATTTTTAGATATGTTGATGCGTTTGGACAAACGATTCAAAACGATGAATTTGGTAGGCCTTTAGATGATAATAATGAGTTACTCCCTGTAAACCAAGGTGGACAATATGTTCTGAGCGGTAGTAAAGGAAAATTTGAACCGACTTTAAAATACAAGCATAAAATTACCGTAATTGGACCAGATGGTATTCCGCTTCCAACTAATGAGTACGGAAATTATGTGGACAAAGATAATGTTCCTATTCCAACAAACTCAGATGGACTTTTATTAGATGCTTATGGTTCTCCTTTGCCAACAAATTCTTTAGGCCAAATTACTGCTGGGAAATTTGATAATTTAGATACATTCAACCAGGCTCTTCCTACAGATGATAACGGTAAATTTATTTATCCTGTGGTATACCCAGACGGTACACCTCTAAGGACAGATTCTTATGGAAATTATATTGATGAGTACGGTAAGCCACTTTTAACTGATGACTTTGGCAGACCATTAGATAAAAATAAAAATTTACTTTTGACAAACAATTATGGTCAGTATATTTATCCAGAAAAAAAAGAAATATTGAAGACAACTGTTCCGAAAACAACAAGTGTACCTAAAAAAGCCCCTAAAGTGATGGATTCTAATGGAAAATTAATACCAACAGATAGTTTGGGACAAATTGTTAACAATCTAGGCCAACTATTGCCAACAAATTCTGAAGGGATTTTAGTGGGAGCTGATGGATCGCCATTGCCAACAGATTCTAATGGCTATTTTATTTTTAATGAAGACAAAATCCACAAACATGATTCTTATTCAACAGATCCTTCTGGACAAATAATTTATCCCATCGTTGATCTAACTGGAAAACTTCTAAAAACTGATTCACAAGGGAGATTTCTTGATGAAAAAGGAAGTCCAATAAATCTGGATGAGTTTGGAAGGCCTTTAAACCATCAAAAACAAATTTTGCCGAAAAATTCAAAAAATGAATATATATATTCTGACGAGGTAAAGAAAATAGCTCTAGTAGACGCTAATGGACTCCCAATGTCTACTGATTCCAATGGAAACTTTGTAGACCTATTTGGAAGTGTATATTCAACAAATTCTCTAGGAGTAATATTAGGACCTAATGGATCTCCACTTCCAAAAAATTCAGAAGGTGAATTTGTCATTCTTCCGGAAGAAGATCATTTAGCAAAAACGCTTCCAACCGACGATTATGGTAAACAAATTTATCCAATTGTTGATGCTAATGGTAAACTCTTACCTACTGATTCATATGGTCGACATCTAGATGCAATTAATGGTGAGCCAATCCCTACAAACGAATTTGGTCACCCTGTTAATGAAAACGGTGATGTTTTAGCAATAAACAACCACGGAGAATACATCTATTTTAGTATTGTACCATCAACTAAAAAGCCCGTTGCTATTGGAGCAGATGGAAATGCCCTTCCAACTAATTCCCAGGGTGGCATTATTGATATTCAAGGAAGCACATATTCTACTAATGCTGATGGTTTATTAGTTGGAATTGATAGCTCTCCTTTACCAACAAATTTTGAAGGAAAGTATATCATTAAAACTGATTATGAATATAAAAGCGAAGAGCGTACTTTAGCAACAGACAATTATGGTAAAATAATTTATTCCATTGTTCGACCTGATGGTACTTTGCTGCCTAAGAATGAAGCCGGAAGGTTTATTGATGCTCGTGGAGAAATTATTTCTATTGATGACTTTGGTAGACCGCTCGATGAGGAAGGGAAGCTGCTACCAACTAACTCTATTGGTGATTTTATTTACGTTGAACCGCAAAAAAAAAGTTTAATAATTGGTCCAAATGGTAAACCATTTCCTACTAATTCAGATGGAGATATTGTTAACTTAGATGGTAATATAATTCCAACTGATTCAAGTAAAAGTCCTATTGATTATAATGGGTTACCTTTACCGACAAACACTGATGGAAATTTTGTGTATGTTACTGAAGAGGAGAAAAACTTAAAATCCACTCAAAAAAATGTTGAACAAGCTGGAGATCCATATCATACAAGTAGTAATGGGCTTGTAATTGACCTAAATGGTTCTCCTTTACCTACTGATGAACAAGGCAATGCTATCCTTAGTCCATCAGAGGTTATTGAAACGGAAATATTTCCTACTGACAAATATGGAAGAATTATTTATCCTGTTGTTGACCCAAATGGAAGTCCATTGCCTAAAGATGATTCCGGCAAATATTTAAATTTTCAAGGTAAACCAATTCCTGCTGATGATTTGGGACAACCAATTGACGAAAATGGAAAAATTCTGCCTACAAACTCACATGGACATTTTATTTATATTCAACCATCATCTAAAAGTATTGTGATTGGTGCTGATGGAACTCCTCTTCCCATGGATTCAAACGGTAATTTAATAGATATTAATGGAAAATCAATGCCCACAAATAAGGAAGGATTTTATATTGGGTCGGATAATTCCCTTTTACCAACGAATTTGGAAGGGAATTACATAACATTTACTAAATCCGATGAAACTTGGCCAACAGATACATTAGGAAAAATTGTTTATCCTATAGTGAATAATGAAGGAAATCCTTTAAAAAAGGATTACTTAGGACATTATATTGACGCTCAAGGAGATCCTATACCTACCGATGATTTTGGACTGCCATTAGACAAATACAGGAAAGTTTTTTCAAAAGATTCAGCAGGCAATTTTGTTTATTCTGAAGAAGAAAGTGGCGTAACCTTACCCATAGATAGACCTGAAAATTTAAATTATCGTGTAGTCAATAGTAATGGAAAACTTTTACCAAAAAATACTGATGGTAGATTTTTAAAGGCAGAGAATAATGAACCAATTTCTATTGATGAATTTGGAAGGCCTTTAGATTCAGAAAATGGAGCTATTTTGCCTACCAATTTGGTCGGGGATTACATTTATAATATATCAGATTCAATGCTACACCCTGCATCAACGTTACGATCAGAACTTGAAAATACACAAAAAATAAACGAATATAATGATGATTATTTAAGTAAAAGGTAAATTAAAAAAATCAATTTTTATGAACTTTCTCATATTTAAAAATTATTACAAAATAAAAAATTAATTATATTTATTAAAGTTAGAGATAATTTTCAATAAAAACAAAGGTGATTAACACATTTTTTTCATGACAATTTGAGTCACCGGTGACTCATATTCATTTCTTAAAAAAGAAAAGTGAAAAATAGAGTGCATGCAATTAGAGAAACAGAATATATATAGCATATAAAAGAGAGAAAAAACGAAAATACTGTACTTTTATGTTAATTCTATTTCATTTTTTTCTGTTCATTAACGCTTAGGCTTTCGTATCTTCATATTATATTGTTCTTTTTTTATTTTTTTATGTCTTTGAAATTTTATAAATAAATAGATTTTGATAAAGCTTTTAATTCACTCTTGATTTTAGTTTTTTTACAAAAAACCTTATAATATGAAACAATGAATTAACAGCTTGCTCATTTTCTAAAATCTTCAAAGGTCTCAAATCTAAATAATTATAAGTCTAATTTAGCTATTAATACTAATTATTAAAATGGAAGAAAGAGATGACGAGCCTGGACTGTCCTTCAAAAAATTGCTTCTTTATAGCGGCTATGAAGACAAGACAGAAGGTAAAGATCATGTAAAATGTGCTGTAGTTGACATTATAGCTCTAATGATAATGATGACATTGCCAAAATATACACTTGGGCGGAAACCATTTCTACACCATTGAGATGACAATACAAAGATGACGATGAATAAATTTTAAATTCAACAGAACCAATTTATTTTTTTCAATTATTTGTTGATCATGAGTTAATTTAATTTATAGTTAATGAAACTAATAAGTTTGCAAACCAAAACAATGTAATTTGGTTCCTAACAAACATTTTTTAAATGAAAAAATTTTTTGCTTTAATTTTATCAATGAGTATTGTTAGATTACCCACTCTGTGTGATTCCGTCCACGGATTCTATTTTTGAAAAAAAAGTATTGGCTCTGCAATTATACCCCGTACAAGATTTAAAACGTCATGAGATTTATACACATTTCAGACAATAATACTGCTAACAAAAGTAACCGCCTATATAAAATATCAGATTTTATGAGCATGATCCTACAAAGATGTCAATTATACTATCGTCCATCAAAAGAAATGTACATTGACGAATCTCTTATATTATTTCGCGGAAAAGTTGTTTTTTAGCAATACATATCAAACAAAAGGCATTGCTATGCATAAAAATTTTTAAACTTTGTTCTTCAGGCGGTTATACATATAACATATCAATATATGCAAGTAAACAAAATAATCTCAAAATGGGCACTGTTATTAGACTGCGGGAGAAATTTATATACCGAAAATTACTGGTATTCTACTAGCCAAAAAATTATTATCAAGAAAAACAAATTTAATAAGTACAGTAAGAAAAAACCGCCGAGGGGTACCAAAAATTGTTTCAACAATAAAATTAAAAAGATGTGAATGCATTGTTCGCCAATTAGCATAAGGTATAAAGATCTTATAATGGAAAGATAAGTGAGATGTGCTTATGCTTTCAACGCTTCATGGTGATTCTCGATCTGCAGAAGGCAAACCGATTGCCGTGAAAGACTACAATAATGGAAAAATTTTCATTGATATTTTAGATCTGTAAAATAACGAAATGGTATAGAAGAATCTTTTTTCATATCACCGTCATAAATGCTTGGTGCCTTTATAAAATAAATATACAATTAACAGAATTTAAGAAAAACATTATTAGGTCGTGAATCGGTCTTGAGCAACAGCCATCCATATCGAAGCATATTTTAGTGAAAGTTCGTGGTGAAAAAAGAGTAACTCGAAGAAGATATAATTCATGTTATTCAGATTTATCCTACAAATTTGGTAGTGTAGTTGAAAAAGAAATTGCAAAAGAACAAAGAGAAAAACGAAGAGAAAAGCGAAGAGAAATTTTTATAGATTAAAAATATTGCGGTCCAAAATCTCATTTTTTAAAAAACAAACGCTATCGTGAATGTGTTAAACAAAGCACAAATAAATGAAATACATTTATTAATATTAATATAAAACTGAAAAAGAACGATTTTCTTAAAACTATTTCTGTACTTTGTATTTGTCATTTAGTACAATAAGATAAAGACTTGTAAAATGGCAAATGTGTTCTTAATGTATTTCAAACAAGTATACAAATTTTTATTAATGTTTGATTTTTTGAATAGAACATTCTTTCCAAAATTATTTGTTAGGTTATAACTTAACATTACATTTAAAACTCAAGTCAAATTTCAGGCGGAACGATTCTAAAAACTGCTTTATTAGTGGATTTATCGAACTTCTTTTACTCTTTGACACATCAAACAATGCAAAAATTTTGGATTATCGTCTTATGAAAGAAACAATTAAAGGCTTTTTAATTGATAATTTTGACTTACGTCAAAATCGCGTACATATAGGTGTGCTAAAATATGGTGATACTACAGAGGTTCCAATTGCATTAGGTGATTATGATAGCGCAAGTGAATTACTATCACGATTAGGTGAAACACGTCGTTTAAAAGGAATTGCAAATCTTGGTATAGCACTTCGTGAATCAATTTCAGAGTATATGTTATCAGGCGCAGATCAGTCAAATGAAATACCACCTCCACCCCGTGTAATTATTGTTTGGAAGAATGGAAACTCAACGTTTGTTTTTTAATATTTTTAATAAATTAAAAACGCTATGTAAATAAGTTTATTCAATTTATATACCTAAAAAAATGAATAGCTACTTTTTAAATTTACATTCTTTAGTAGAACTGATGTTTCTGAAGCCGCAGAAAGGTTAAGAAATATTTTTAACGTAAAATTGTTTGTTGTTACTGTAGCGGGAAACAATTCAGAAGATTTCGATATTGTAGGCAATAACCATAAAGATCGGATTCTTTATCTTAACCAATGGCGCGGTGTTGAACCAGCAGAAATTGGAGTCGTAGCTGATCAAATTTGCAAGGTAAATTAAAAAAATTGTTTTTAATTTATTACAATAAAAAAGGTGTTTTTAGAGGATAAAAATTAAGTGATTTATGTTTAACACATCTACCTTCATGTGTACACATTTGTGTAACCAGTGCAACTCACACATGTGAAAAAATGTACACAATTGTGTACATTCTTTTTAATTTTTAAATAAATTTGTTACTGTAATTTTTTTTAGTTTGAGAGTACCCATTTTTTGTAAAATGAAAAAATGTAAAGCTCTAACAATTTATTTGCATTTATCACAAACATTAATAAAAAAATTATTGTAAAGTGGTTTTTTACACTTATTACATACTTTCAAAACTCAGGTAGCTTTTGTTCTTGCATATCCTGCTCTATTGGTTTAGATAAATTATTGTAGTAATTATAATAATTATTTTTTTAACAATTTTCAAGCAATTGTTGGATTTACAACAATTTGAAAAAAAATTAAAAAAAACAACAAAAAACTTAAATTTCTTTGTTTTGCGTGCACGTTTGTTTAAACTATAAAAAATATAGTTTATTAAAAATATAGGTACTAAAACCTTTCGGTAGTTTAGGCGTTCACATAACGCTAAACTTGTATATACTAATATGCATATTTAAACATTATAAATAAAATTTTTTAGGCAATACCAGAAGCCAACAAAACTAATTCAAAAACTTATTGGCCTATTAGAAAGCTAACTTATATTGATACATCAACTAAGGCAATAGTTCCAACTTCTTGTACTCTTATTGACTACAAAGTTGATTTAGTTATTACAGTTGATTCTTCAAACTTTAATAAAGAACAATTTGACACTATTATTGAAAGTATTGGTACTCTTGTTGATGAATCTTTTGATTTATCTCCAGACGTTGTTCGTATTGGTTTTATAGTTTACAGGTTAGTATTAGTTAATGAGTTAAAAAAATTAGATTTCTCTAATATTTTTCAGTTATAATTTAGCATTTATGATTTTATTATTTTTAAATTTTTAGCGATAAGGTCAGCGTTCCAGTAGCGCTTGGACATTATGAAGACAAAATTGAGCTTCTTCAAAAGATAACAGATGCTGAAAAACTGGGTGGTACTGCAATTGCATTACGTGGTCTTGAGGCAGCTCGCCAACAATTTCAATTACAAGCACGTGAAGTAGATGAAGAAACTGGTGAAGAAGTTACAAAAGTTGTGCTAATGATTACTAACGGAAAACACAGGTTATTTAAATTGCTAAAGCGTTAAAAAAACAGAAACATTTCATTAACACAGTTTTTTCATTTAAAAAATTTAAGAAAGAACATTTAACGAATAAAATTACAACTTATTTATCTGTTTCACTAAATGGTTTTAGAAAGCATTAAATAATTTTTTTATAAAATTTAATTTTGTAAAATGTAATAATCATATTTTTTGTTTTTCTGATTTTTAAATTTTAAATTTTTATGTGGTTTTAGAGGAAATGCTGCTACTTTTGCTCAAGAATTTCGCGAAAAGCTAGGTATTCAAATTTTTGCTGTTGCAGTCGATCCTTCTCTAGAACAATATGCTTCGCTTTCTCGTATTGTTGGCAATGAATATTCAAATCAACGTCTCTTAAAAATTAATTCTGTTAATGATTTAACTGGCGATCGATTGTCTTTTTTGCGTCAATCGTTATGTAGTCGCATTTCCTCGGTTGCTGCATTACGTACTACGAAATCTTTAGATCATCATACTGTAAAACGTGAAATTACCGGCGTAACGTAAATTTTATTTAGTCTATTTGTATCTTATATGTTTTAAAAACTCGTAACTATTTTATTTTACATTTACTATATTATATACAAAAATATTGTATAAGTTTTCTTACAAATTTTTAATATTATTAACCAATTTATTTAGATCATTATCTCAAACGTCACTATCTGGACCAATTCCTTTATGTAAAGATGGTTTTTTAAGACCATATCTTATTTCAGTTATTATTGATATCACTTCACGAGCATCGCAAAAGGTAAAAAATAAAAATATTATTTACAGCAGAAATTTTTTTTACTAATTAGCAGAAAATAACATTTTTAATTTACAATATATTTTTTTTATTTTTATAGAGAAGTATAAAGGTAGAATTACCAAATTTTTAAATTTAGACACAAAACGTATTACAAACTTGTTTAATAAAACTTTAGGACTTTACTGCTGCTGTTAAACACTTTGCAAATTTTTTGAAAAATAAGTTTGGCGTCGATTCACAGTTACTCAAATTAAATTTTATTACTGTCAATTCCGAACAAATACTATACAAAAAATCTGATGTTTCTGTTTTTGAATTTTTGAATTCTTTGCAAAATTTAAAACAGGACAGGTATATTTAAATGCCTTTAAATTTTGTGTTTAGTTACAATATAAATAAAAAAAAATGTTTTATAAAATGATTAATAAAGTAATGTTTCTTAGTTTTAGTAAGAGTGATAAACCTGCAAAACTTGGTACTGCAATTCGGGAAATTGCAAAATATGCTAATAAACAAATAATTCATGGAGTAAATCAAATAACACTTATTTTAAGCGCTGATGGGTTAAGCAGGTAAATTTGCTGGTATTATATTCTGTAAATAAAATTATTATTTTATAGAATTATTTTTTGATTTTATATCTTATAGTTAAGTTGATTAAAAAAAATAAATTTAGTGATGTTCCTCAAACGCCAGAATCCTACTCTGAGAATTCTTATCCTAATTATGTGATTTCAATTACTGTTAAAAATCCTTCATCTGATTTACTAAAGAAACTAAGCGATGGCAATTCAATAAGGTTATCAATAAAACACTTTAAATTTATATTTAATTGTAATTTATTAAATACGCAATTTTATAAGTTAATCATTTTTTTAAAAACGAATTACTTATCAACTGTTATAGAGTAATTCACTTTATTGATTGGAGTTCCAAAGATGTTACTGAACAATTTGATCGATGGTTTTCATTTGCTATTTGTGATGCTGTTCTACCTTCTACAACGTCTTCTAAAAATATAAAAGTCGCTGCTGCATCAATTATACCAAATTTAACAACTAAAAATTTGTCAACTAGATTATCAACGAGGATGCCAAAATGGAAAAGAGTAAAAAGTATGTAAACATTTAATTAATAAAATTAAATAGTTTGCACAACATTTTTTTAAACAACTTGTTTTAAGCTCTTTAAATTAATAATATTTAAATTTTTCAACCTAAAGTAAATGCTTAAAATTTTAGAAAATCAATTTGTTAAAGAACCTTCTAATGTTGTTATTACACCAGTTTCTTCTAGTTCGGTTATAATTTCTTGGACTTGTTGTACTGATGAAAGTTCTGGTTATTTTATACTTTATTCACCAGATGCACAACTGCCTAAAGAATACTGGAAACGAATACCATCTACTTGTGCCGATAGTTATGGTGTACTTTTAGAAAATTTACCAACTCGCACAGATTATGTGGTTTGTGTGGTTTCTGCTGTTACGTCAGCTAATGGTAATGCTACTTATGACGAAAAAAATTGTGATTCAGTATATTTGAGCCAGGAAAATATTGCGCCTGGCGATGCAAGTATTTCAGATATACGACACAAACAGGCTACTACAAAAAAATTGAAAAGCAAAAATTCTATAAATAAATTGTGTTCTTCAGCAGGATTTATGCTTAACATGGAAGGAAATTGCATTGGTATATTAAATTTAAATTTAAAAAAAAATTTAAACAGCTAGTTAAACTTATAAATTTTTCTTAATTGCTTATGGCAAAACATATTTGAAAAATTTATGCTTTAATTTAAATTTCTTAATTACTTAATTAATTTTTTTTTAATTAAATTGCCGTAAAAAAGACTTTACATAGATTTGAATAGTTGTTTTCCAATTTAGATATAAACGAATGTTTAAATAGTAACGGAGACTGCTCTCATGGATGCATAAATACTGAAGGTAAAATTATAAATATTTTTTTATTTAAAAAGCTATGAAATAATTTTAATATTTGTATTATAGGAGGTTATTACTGTGCTTGTCCACATGGTATGATGTTGGATCCGGTGAATCCAAAAAGTTGCATAAAAGTTGCTGGAAGTTTTGAGCGAATAGCTGAATTGATAGCTCGCTATCTTCACGCCAATTCTGAACTTAATGATAAATCTATTATTCAAACTGACTTTAATAAAGAACAAAGATCGACTAAATTAGATAAAAGCTTAAAAGTTGATCAAAGGAGTACCAACATGATTAAAGTATATATTTTTTAATTATATCAAAAATTAGTAGTTGAAGTTATACTGCTATCTATTCTTGTATAACAATTTAAAATGAGTTTATTTTATTTATAATTTTTTACTCTACAATAGTTAAAGATATAAGTTTAATAGAACACCAGAAGTACTTTTCTTGAAGTATGAATTATTGTCACATTTTAAGTTTTCATGATTTATGTAAATTTATGAAAAATTAAAAAAAACATATTTCAAC
>JANSTW010108000.1:0-17604 GCA_027564275.1 Diadocidia ferruginosa | reverse complement strand
AATAGAAAAAATGTTAGTTTGCGTCAGTTTTCATATGTTACAAGACAGTAAAAGCAGCATCCCAGTTATGCTGAAATTTCGGACCCATTTTTTTCCTAAAATAAGGCATTAGAATTAAAGACTTGTAACTTTTTGAACCTTTTTATGGAGCCGTTTTTGTATTCCTGTACTTTATGTAAAATTGTCGCAGTTGTAAAAAGGGTTGTTTAAACTAACTTACAAAATTCTACTTTATAGCAGAGAAAGCCCAAAAAGTAAAAGGGTTTTTATAAATATTTCAAATAAAATAAAATTCATTTTATTACAAAATTATTATAAAATCTTTTTAGTGCATCATTTTACACTTTATAACTGAACTATATATATAATATCGTTGGAGAGTTCTTTTCCTACTCATAAACACATTTATTTTTTTCTGAAAGAAAACGTTATTTTTTACTATTTTAAACTAAAAAAATATTCTAGGGTGTAAAATTGTTTTATTGAACCATTTTTTTGTAGCTTAATTTTTTTAGGCTATTAAGTACATGTAATACATTTTTGTATATAACGGGAAGAGCATTTTTTTACACCAGTTTTTTAAACTTTCCGTTATTGTATAATGAATTTGGTCATATATTTTTTGAGTTTAAATTGTTTTATGTCTCAATTATGTTTTTCTATACAACAATTTACTGTTTTTTTTTTAAATTTTTTTAGATTTTTAGAATATTTATAAAAAAATATTTTTTAACCAAAAAAAATGGTAAAAATCTTATTTAATACATTAAATTTATTAAATTTAGAGTTATTGTGATTTTTTGTCAAGAATCGAGATATCAAGTATTTGAAAGATCTTCTTATTAAATAACATGGATCATAGCGAGTTTACTTAACAAATTAAATTAAAATAAGACTTCCAGAGGTAGATGATCGGATTTTTCTTTAATTTTTGCCGAATTTATTTTTAAGTGCACGGCAGTCATGGTATTTATGTGACAACGTGCCAAGAAAAATATAATAAAAAATACACAAAGGCACAGTAGCAATAATTATATTTTCTTTACAATTTAGAGACTAAAGAAACAAAGTACATCAGACAGACCGACAAAGAAGGATTTTTTTTTTATTAGTTTATAGTGTTGATGTTTTTTTTTTCGAAAAACTTAAAAAAAACTATTTTTGCTAACAAATATAAGTGCAGCACATTTTTTTGTTATCCCTAATATAATAACGAAAAATCAACAACAAAATATTGAAAACATTCACTAAAAATAAACGAAAGTTTTGAAAAAAAAACAACATTTCCAAACGAACGCCTTTAATATAATTTTGTCGATCATAAAATAATTTATTTTTATTATTATACAATAATAATACACGTCTATGCTAAATAAAATAATTTTTATTAGGTAGAAAGAAAAATATACCGACAATATGCGTATAAAGTGAAAAGTCGAGTAAAAGCCTGACGATTTACATGAAACAAATTAAAAAATGTTCAGCAGTTAGTGTTTAAAGCAGATAAATTTAGAGAGTTGTTTATAGTTTAGAAATAATAATTAAATTGCTTGAGAAGCATAAATATGCGACATCCTAATAAAAGAATAAAACTTAAGGACTAAAAAAATTAAATTGAAAGTATATGCGATAAAATATTGAAATTTTTGTTTTATGAAAACTGTCAGCTAACTCAATAAAACAAATCTGTTAGCACTATCATGCGCAGAGTGGAAAAAACTGATCTTAAAACAATTCACTATTAAATTTGTCTGAGTGTTCTATGTGTCGTACATTCTTGAGAAAAATCCAAAATATTTTGGAAATTTTTCTTTTTTTGTAAAGTAAAAATATTTTATAAAATGTCGCGATTTTTCTTTCATTTTAAGCAAATTTTGTCAATTCAAAAATAAATTTTAACATAAAAAATCATAAAGCTTGTGTGTATGTTACTTTTTTTTAGTTACAAATTCATGGTAAGCCTTGAAAATTTGTACATAACTAATTCTTAAAAATCAATTTTGAATATTTTTGAGTTTTTTAATCTGAGCAAACCCTAAATCAATTTATTATGAAGCCCGATACTGTAATAGAAAGAAATTCTTGATATTCAATATGAATTATATTATGGTAAATTTTATAGCTCAGCCAGAACTTTCAATTGCTTTGCGAATAAGTATATTTGCGCACGGACAGACCAAAATTTGTTTTTGTCTTTGCCACTTAAAGTTATAACAGAAGCAATAAAAGTTAAGCCAAAGATACTGTCAACTTAAAACAAATTATTTTCTCTGCGGATAAACCTTTTTATATTTTACAAAAATTCGTCGAAAATACAATACTTCTCTTTATTCTGTACACTAACCGTTTATAAATGAAAAGTAGCATTTTTTAGCTATTTTATGCTTCGTTTGGAAATTCATAAAGTATGATGCGTAAACCAGAGTTATAATCACGCTGCAAAGCGTAGATGCAACGTACATAGCAGTAGAAATATATGAAAACATAGGAAACCAATTATAATCAAAAGTAATGTACTGCTACAAAACACATGAGAAAAGTCAAATGTAATGTAATGCTAATGTAGCATGCAGCGTGATTATAACTCCAGCATTAGTTATTTTTTACGTTTTTTTGTATTAAGGAAAAATGGTTTTAAAAAATGTGTCCACATTTTATTAAAAACATTAAAATATATTTTCTAATTCATAGATGTAATTGGTTATTTATAAAAATTTAACCAATAATCCACAAAATAAATATTCCCCTATAATATGATCCCTAATTTTTATCGAAAATCCTAGAACAAAATAATATATTCCCTTAAGAAAAATCCTTTAAATAATTTAAAATGTAAACATTTTTGTCAAAAAGACCATGACACACAAAATTGTTTTCTTTGAAGCTTTTCGTCTTTTTTTTTAATGGATGTTGCTATGGTTGGCACACCCAAACAAAAAAAAACCCAAATTCATAATTACATACTACTTTTGACAATTTGTATAAATTAGCTGTTGTGTATGTAATTATCATTACCGTCACACCATTATTAATAATATATTATTATTATTATTGTTATCATTGTTGAATGATCTATAAAATGTATACAGCACAAAAGTTAAGCGTTACTGTCGCGGCGCAGTCGGCATTTTTGCTTTGAACTTTTTTTTAGGATTTCATATACGTTTTTGGTTTTTGTTTCTGTTCAATATTGCGCTAAATCAAATAATTTAAAATGCTTTCTTTACTTTAAATAAATACAAATTTATCAAAAAAAACAAATTTTTTTCTAAAGAAGTTACAAATTAGTCGCAACATCCCAGAAAGCTTTTATTTTAAATTGAAACAACGCACGCAAAAACATTAAAATCATTTCACTTATTTTTTTTAATGAATTGTAATGAACATTTTTCTTTATAATTATTTTTAAATGTGGGTCACTGATTGATACAAAAAAATTAAAAATTTATTCAGTTTTGAAAATATTAATTGATAACAAATTACAACTATAATAGGTATCATGGTAAGTTGGAAGCGTGCTCGGTGGACTTAAAGACTTGCAGTGCACAAACAATTTTTTTAAAAGAAAAAATCGGTCCTATAGAGCCTAAAAACATAGAGAACGGTAAAGAGATTTTATAGTTCTAGAAATTTTCACAACTTTTTTCTATTTTTCCTGAATTTCGACCTATATTCTGTTTGAAATCAAAACCATAGAGAATGGTACGAAAATATATTGGTTCCACTTTCACAAGAAATCACTATAGATTTTCTAAAAAAAAAATTGAATTTCCCAGATTGTGTAATTTTCGGTTTAAAAGAAATGTTTATTTTACTGAACTATTAGAATTGGGTTTGGCAACCCTGATTTTATTTTTAAAAAAATCTAATAAAACCAAACTCAATTTAAAATCTTCATCACTATAAAATTAAAGTAAATATATTTAATATTATACAAACTATAAATTCTTCCGAGTGTTATTATAGTTTATTGATTTTAATTTAATTGACAAACAAATATGCAGCTTCGTAATAAACGTGAAATTCGTTACTTTATAGAATAATAATGTTTTATTTGTTCTATTTATTTAAAGTCAAATTGAACTAATCCGACCATGTGTCTGCTGCCATCGTATATATATAGAGTCATTTGGATTATTATTAATTTTGTCGAACAACATTATTGAGATTATAATGTGACATGAGGACCTTTTACCAATAACATTTACCTACATATCACATATTGTGTAATAAAACTGGGCAATAAAATAATGTTTATATTTGGATTTTATACTATTCGCATATAACTATATATAGAATAAATTGTAGTACACTATAGTTAGGCTTGTTTGATATTTAAAAAAATCGATATTTTGATATTTTAAAAATTCATTCATAACTATATCGATATTTTAAAAAATTATCGATATTTCAAAAAAAATTCAAAATTTTAAAAAAGTATTGATATATTTTATAAAGGAAAAAAAAATCGGTTCGAGAGCCTCCAGCATAAGTGGTATGCTGCTTTTACTATCTTTTAACATTTGAAAAC
Organism: Diadocidia ferruginosa; assembly: GCA_027564275.1. Lineage (NCBI taxonomy): Eukaryota > Metazoa > Arthropoda > Insecta > Diptera > Diadocidiidae > Diadocidia > Diadocidia ferruginosa. The sequence continues at coordinate 13,073 of JANSTW010108000.1, read as the reverse complement.
TGACACAAACTAACATTATCTTTATAAGTTCACATGTTTTACAACAACAAAAAGTTAGATAGAGGGCCTATCGTCTTTAAACTATAGACTTCTAGTAAAATTCCAGACTATAGAGGAACTTAAAAAAAATCTACACCAAAATTAACCGAAACCCGTAAAACTGTCTACCTATATTGTCTATATGCTCAGATTTAGAAAAAAATCGTATCGGAACCTTGATATTCTAAATTTAATCCTAGAGTAAAAGATCACCAACAACTTCTCGCTCTCACAAAAATTTGACCAAATGTGTCAACTGGTAAAATTTATTTTTCGCATTTTCCTGCGATTTTTACAAAAAAACGCATGGGAGCCTCCCTTAACCTTTGACCTAGAGACTCCAAGTTCAACCCCAGAGTAAAGGACCATTAAAAACTCACTCTCATCAAAATTTGACCTAATCCGTCTACTGGTACAAATTTGTCTTTATATGCTCATATTTTTTTGTCATTTTTACAAAAAAAAATCGTATCGTAACCCCTTTCCCTTTTGACCTATAGACCCCAAATGCAACCCCAGAGTATGAGACTCTTAAAAACTCATCATCAACAAAAAATATGCTCATAATTTTTGGTCTTTAAAAAAATCTTCCTTTTGACCTATAGACCCCAAATGCAACCTCAGAGTATGAGACTACTAAAAACTCATCCCCAAAAAAATTGGGCCAAATCTGATTACCAAGAATATTTGTTGGTCATTTTTACAACAAATAAATAATCGGAGCTCCTTTTCCTTTTGACCTATATACCACAAATGCAACCCCAGAATATGAGACTCCTAAAAACTCATCATCAACAAAATGGAGCCAAATCCAATTAATAGGAAAAACTTTCTATATATGCTCATATTTTTTGGTCATTTTAACAAAAAAAAAATCGAATCGGAGCCCCCTTTCCCTTTTGACCTATACACCGCAAATGCAACCCCAGAGTATGAGACTCCTAAAAACTCATCATCAACCAAATTGAGCCAAATCCGATTACCAGGAAAAAACTATCTCTATATGCTCATATTTTTGTTGTACTTTTACCTAAACAAATCGTATAGCCCCCTTTGATCTATAGTCTTCAAATGCAATCCCAGAGTGTGGGACCACTAACAACTCAGCCGCACTAAATTTTGGCCAAATCCATATTATTATATAATGAAAAATAATGATATGCATTAAAGAAAAATATCGATATATTTCGATAAATCGATATATCGAGCAGTCCTATAGTACACTAGACGTATAATATACATAAATTATGGCATGTTGTTCGTGCTTCATAGATTGGTAATAATACCTATAGATATATTTGTTTAATCGATTTAATTTAATTCTATATGCCGGTTTAGCTAAACTGAATTGTTTACCAACTTATATGTGTTAAAAATTATGTCATCAAACATTTCATCAATATTATTCACTATTTATATGAGTCCTCTCTTTTAAACAATATGCAACAAACATAGTAAATTTTAGGAGCATTAACGCATAAATATTTATTATATAGGATTATCGATTCGATTTGTCACGTTTTGTAATTTTTTTGAAAAAAAAAAAACAACAACAAAATTTATACAACATAATTATGTTTAATCCGAGCATATGTTTTATGTCTATAGGTAAATATACACTTTAGATGGTTCATGACTTTCGATACATGTTAGATGTTTAAAATAAATAATATAGTAAAAGGACTTTGACGCGAGGGTCAATATTTAAAATAAACAAAATGTTTATGTTGTGATAATAGGATTTGATTTATTTTGTAATTACTAAATATTGTCTGAAATTAAAACTTTCAAATCAAAGTTGTTTTAAAAAAATATATTGATTTTGGTTTTCTTAATAAAAAAGCAAATCTGAGGCATAGGAATGTGTCATTTTTTTACTCTTTACGTTCATACAATAGAACTGTTAGATATTTTAAAAAATTTCAATATTTAAAAAAAATCAGTGATGTTTCAATATTTCAAAATATCAATATCAACATTTTGTACTGAATAAGACAGATTTTACAATATTTTTTAAAATTAAATTATTTTAAATACTTTTCACCATCTCCTTCATTGAAACAAAAAAAAGTTTTTAAAACTGAATCAAGAAAAAAAATCACATACAATTTTGACTCAATCTTTCTATTTATTGAAAGGTTTCATTTGAAATTTTGAACAATATTTAACAAAGACCCATGAACAATATATTAAACGACCAAAATCGCATTACAATTTCCATTATGCGTATAGAGAAAAACATTTTTAGTAAACCCTTTTCTTATAAATGCATCTTTTTATATTTTGTTTATACCAATTTTAACAGGATTAAATCAAAGGACAATGGATATGTTTACATATATTTCTGATTATTTTATAGCCGCCTGGTTTGTACAGTTTAAGAAATAATTTATAATTTTAATCCTTTTTTTTTCAATAATAATTTAAAAACTCATTTTTCCAATTCACAACATGAACTTAATTATTTTGAAAAATATTCTTTATTGCAATTATATTTGAAAAATATGTTTTTATTAATTTTTATGATATTTTCAAAATTAGTTAAAATAAAACAGAAGACGAACTGTAAACATAGTAAAAACAAAATCTTAATCCTTTTTTTCGGATCATAAAAAAGGCTTCAAAATATATTCATGGTCATTCGGGCCAGTGTATAATATAGGGCAAAATTTCATCAAATAACAATAAAAATTTGCAATATATTTTGTTGTCCCTGTTAGAGCAACAAATAACTATATATATAGGACCCTAAAACAAATATCAATGAAAATTCTAAAAAGTCATTTTAAATTTGCAAAATCTATTTAACTCGCACTACTATGGAAAAAGATTATAAAATACTTACACTAATAAACATTAAATTGTATTACGATTTTACGATCTAGCAAAATAAAAAAGGGTGAGTTTTTATTGTATCAATGCGAAGCATCCTTTACACCAGTGCGAACTAACTACTTACTAAAAGGGGTTTATTATATACAGTCTATATTTAGGTACGAGTAGTTAACCAGTTCTATATAGAATTAAAATCAGGTCAATTATTTATGATTTTATTTGGGAAAATTTAGTTAAATAGTTACTCCTTTTATACAAGTTGCTTACAATAACATTGTCTGTGTGTCCTTAGCAAAAATATTGTTATACATATTTGCATATAAAAGCAGTTAAAATTAAGGTCTCTTATCTGATTTATTTTAGAAAAAAAAACTGATTTTTGTAAATATGTTGATCTTGTTTTTGGGTATAAGTTACAATAAGGATTGTTTGTTTTTATTTTCAGAACATATGCAATTTCAATTTACATGTTATGCGGGAAGGGCGTGTTAGAAGTGATGTTATCTTCAGTTTTTTTTAAGTCATACAAGATGCGGTAATTCAATTTTATAGCAAAATTTGCATTTAATCGTTTTTATTTTTCATTTCGAAATTAATAAAATTTAGTCAAATATTTTGATGTTAGAAAATTGTATAGGACCTAATATATTATATCAATATAATAGTCAATATGGTCAGAAAACTTTTTACTTTATATACATAATATGTAAAGATGTTAGTAGAAAAAAATTGGATTTATTTAATATTCCATTCTCAATATGAAATATTTCAATAAATCTCAGCACAGATAGTGAATGACATAATCTCAGCACATGTAACTCGTTTTAACACCTCTATGTCTGATCATTACTATAGTTGAACCATTTTCGATCAAAATAAAATAGAAAGTTCTACATGAAGTACGATCTTTTATATTGTACCTTATTGAAAAAAAAAAGAAAATACTAAAATTTATTAATATTTATTAATATTCAATACTAAACCATGCAAGATCGTATTTCATTAATATAATATAGAACATTTTATTACATTAAGTGTAATTTTTTTTGCAGACGGACGCGACAGACAAATTTCAAATAAAAAAAAAAATATCGAGACGAAAGTTTAACTTTTTCTATAGTTTTAATAATTTCATGGAAACTAAAAGACTTCAAGAAATATACAAAGACTAATGTCTGCCAAAAAAAATCCCCAAAATTTCTTTAGCCAAGACAAAGTCTGTATTTTCATTTCGCATCCTTAAAATTAATCGTCATTTTCAAGTTTTCCCAAGAGAATTGTCTTGCATATTTTTTAATATTAAAATCTTAATAGTTGTTTAGGAATTTTTTCGTTAGTTCCCTTTATGTCATATACCTGCGAACTAAGTGTTAAAATTTATTTAAGTAATACGGATATCCGAAATTTTTAGGAAATTCCGATTTACATTTAGAATAACATTAGCAAGAATTTAAGTATATAGGTAATAGAAGAGACTATTTATAAAAAATTATAGAAAAAAGAGTTATCAATTATTTAGAAAATAATTATATCTTTTGAATTTACTAAAAAAAAAACTTACCACTTGAGTGTAGAAAATATACGATGACAATTCAAATATGAAATATCTTAACAACAAATTAAGTTGCCTAAACCTCTTCCATCCATAATTGTATGACCTGTTTGCTTGAACTTTCTATTCAACATCTTGTTTCAAATTAGGAAATTTATGTCCAATTTGTCTCAATTTTCGAGCATTGTCTGTAATAGAAAAAAAAAATCAAAACTCATCACAATTAAACCATAAAATTTAGATAAATTAAAATAATCATAACATATAGGGTCAACAAAGAAATTCTTTGATATTTTCCACATTGTCTTAAAAAAAATTCAAAAATATATAACGGCAAAGACCATATGCATCCGTAAAAATATCCTTAATTTGGACCTTGTCTACGGGCATTAATAAATCAACAAACATACGGATCATTTATCAAAAATTAAAAAAATTAAATTTTTATCTGTATAATTATGGCACATTCCATCAAATTCATATATAGATGACCATAATGTTGCATTAATTAATTTATTTTCCTATAAACCTGTAAATTAATAAAATTTTCAATTTAAACGTTTGACCCATGCCATATGCTGCAGTGCATACAATATGATGCGGTTTATTAGTATGTTGTTAAAAAGCATAAAACAGAAAAAAACGCAATTTAAATCCAAAACATAATATAAAACCACATTATACAAAATATATAAAACCCATCTTGTATATGGAAATGCAAAAAAAAAGATCCTCTTAACCCCTGAACAAATATTTTCATCACCCTTAAAATGTTAACCTTTTTTAGCAGTTTTCGCTTCAAACCTTGTTTATTTGTATAACATTTTACCCATCGCACATTGTATACAGGTAGGCCAACCAGTCGCAGGTAGATAACACAAGGCCCATCACATATTATCTACCAGTTTAAAAGCAAAACATCAAAAAAATCGTTCTCTTTCTTTCACCCAACAAATAATCGAGGTGAAAAATAACCTAAACAATTTATCAACATTCTTTATATCTACGTACGTATACAGCACGAATATTATGTGTACTGAACTGAAGCGGCAGCAGCAGCCAGTCTATCGGCCAATTGGAAGCAAGTAGGCGTTAACATCCCCACTAAGCAAAAGCTTTCGGTTTCCAGAAGTAACTTCCCTAGAAGTTAAGTTTAGTAGCAAATCAGTATGTATCGACAATTAGTCGTCTAAGCATCAGAGAAATTTGTGTACATTTTTTGTCTGTAAATGTAAAGTCTTAAAACGATTTGTTTTTTCAAAATTAAATTAAGTTTTCTTTGGTGTTTTGATTTTATACAATAATTTGTGCTATCTTTTGTGCATTTAAAACAACGATCAAGGATAATATGATCACATGAATATTGGATAATAATATAAAAATATAAGCAAGTGTTGAAAGTGTGACGCAATATATTGGATAATCAAGGAATATACGCAGCATTAATTGGACAAAGTTCGACAATATTTAGAACAAAGCAAGAACAAATTACATAAAATGTCTTCAGCTGCATCAACATCAACCTGCAGTGAAATAAGCATTGATGACATTCAAACCAGAGAACCAGGTGTGTATTTGTTTTATCATTGTAGATTATTTTCTGTGGCAAAATCAATTGGATTTAAACAAGTTGATCGATATTCAAAATGTGATCGATATGATCAAATTAACATAAATAAATAATACGTTTTTTATACACAATCTATAACTGTTTAATATGTTATGCAATCAAAATGATCGTTTACATAAAAAATTACGTTAAATAAAATAATCTAAAAGTTCTTATTATGTGATCATATTTGCAATATATTTGATAAAGTCAATCAAATTTTCTTATATTTAAAATACTACTTATTTAAATAAAAAAAAAATATTTGTGATTTTCAATATGATCTACATATTTTTGTGAAATGATCTATCTATATAGTATAATCTAAAATATTTTATCTGTTATTTAAAATAAATAATAAAACAATTATTGTATATATGATCATATGTCCAATACATATTTCTTTATAAAATCAATTTAAATTATCAACATAATTTGTGACTAATATTTTAATTATTAAATAATATTTGCAAACTATATATTATTGTGATGTATCGATCTAAAAAATGATCTTCTTTATGATTTTATAATTCGATCTTTACCAAGATTTATAATACGATATATTAAATTATATTATAGTTTATATAAGAAAGTAGCCTTTTTCTAAAAAAAAACTTGTGAATTTGTCACACTGATTTTCTCTTACATACATCCAAAGGAAAATATATGATCAATCACATGCTGTGCAAATATAGTCCTATATATATAGTATATATGCGATCACATGCTGCTTTATCCTATTTTATAAATTATAAAAGTTTTTTGTTAATATCGCCCACTTTCTTTAGACATGTTGTTTTTTATTTACATTGTTACATATTGTAATGGTTTTCGTTTTGTTTACAAAAAAATTTACTGCATCACGCAGAACTAAATGTTTTGGTGGCCACAGTATCTTGGTTAGGCTGTATATATTTTTACCTGTTTACCTTATATATTTTGAATGAAACAATTTGACTAAAATTTCTCTTTTTTCTCCTTAGACTTTCCACCAGACCTACCAATAATAATAAAAGAAGAAAGATCTTCAAGTATATCACCGATGCTAACACCTCCACACACTCCAACCGAAGACAATACAGCACCGGCTAGCATAACCTCACGTCATTCACAATTCTATGAAATGGATCAACATTTACGGCATCCATTGCATCATCATCATCATCACCACCATCAATCCGAAACATCGCCACCAACGTTACCAACACAATATCATCATTTACACCATGCACATCCAATAATTGACAACAATTATAATTATCAACATCATCAATATCAGCAACATCAACATAGACTATGGTTACAAGCAGCACAATTACAAGGTTCCGGACACACAGCAGCGGCTGCACCAAATAATATTCCAAGTGGTTATAGTTTACCGTATCCAACAGCAGCAGCTCCACATCAAGCGGCTGTTGTTGCCAATAATTCTGCTGCCCACCCAACAATGTTTATGAATCAATGGATAAGAAATGCTGCACTTTATCAACAACAGCATTATCATGGTGGACGATATGCCAATGATATGCAAAGATTAAATCCGAGCGCAGTGGCACTGGGACGAGGTAGAGGTGACGGTGGCCTCGGGCCAATTAAAGTAACCGGACCAAATGGATCAAGACCAAAGAAGCAATTTATCTGCAAATATTGTAATCGTCATTTTACAAAATCATACAATTTATTGATTCACGAACGAACGCACACCGACGAAAGACCCTATTCATGTGACATTTGTGGCAAGGCATTTCGTCGACAAGATCATTTACGTGATCACCGATACATCCATTCGAAAGAGAAGCCCTTCAAGTGTAACGATTGTGGTAAGGGATTCTGTCAATCGAGAACACTACAAGTACACAAAGTAACACATTTGGAAGAGTCACCTCACAAGTGTCCAATTTGCAATAGAACATTTAACCAAAGAGCCAACCTCAAGACACACATGCAAAGTCATTCAGACGGTACAGCTAACACATTATTGGATCACGATAGCAATGATTCAACAACCAATTTAAATAGAATTAAAAATAATGTAATTAGTCCAGTATTAGATTTATCACAAAAAAATTATGCCTCACCCATGGTCGATCGAACACAAGCGGCTGATGTTAGACCGGAAAAAAGTTTAGGTTTTTCAATTGAAGAAATTCTAAGACGATAAATTTCAGTAAATTATAGGCTTGTAAATTAATTGTATTGACATAATTGAGAAATTGATAACTAGGGAATGTATATGATCGATTTTGATGATCATATAATTGTTTAAATATGATTGCTAAATTAATTTAATTTTTATATTTATATATATTTTGATTGATATTTTAGTTGTATGATTAAAAATAAGAAAATGTATATGATCGATCTTATACTATCTTTAACGATCATATTAGTATATTAATAATATGATTGATAAATTATATATGATCGATCTTTCACGATCTTTTACAATCAAAGCAATATATTAATAATATGATCGCTAAATAATTTTTTTTAATTAAATTAATATAAACTAAAAATTTAAAAATTACTATTATGATCATAATAAATAAGTATATATGATCAATTTTACATAAATATTTAAATTATATGATCACTTTAATTATTATTTGTTTTAAAATCATTTTCTTTAAAATTAAATACCTAATAATTATATGATCATTATTTAAAAAAAAAATCTTATTACATTTGAAGCAATTTCGTTAAAAAACACAATTTTTTTTACAAGTCGCATTAGAAGAAAATTATCATTTTATTTTTGTTCTATCACATCAATCGCATATAGAGTTCCTACCCAAAAATTTATTAAATTATTATTAAATCCAAAATAAAAAACTATATTAGTTTAAGGGGTCGCTTAATAGAGAAGAGGGTTAAACAATTTTTTTGTTTTAATTTATAAGTTTTTAATTTTAATTATTTTATTACAAACAAACAAATTATTTAAATATAAACAAAACCAAAGCTTGATGGCTGACATTGTGGCGCGCGCGTAAAGACTGATGAAATATATTATTTAATTATTTTTTTAAATTTGTTTTAAGGGTTAAATTATTGAAAATAGAGGAAAGGAAAATATAGACCAAAACATGTTACCCATTTTTAAATAATTTTTTTTAGTATCTATACTTAATTGTAATATATAATCATACAAATTGTCTCTGTAAAGTCAATTCTGAACAATTATTGTTGTATAAATTGTAAATAATAAATGTTTAATTAATTTTCTATAATTATATTTTGTAAAATTAACCTAATCTCACTTGTTGTAAAGTGGTTTGTTTGAGCTATAAATATTAAAATAAATAATTGGATTGTAATTAAGTACCTACATATTATACGTGTATAAATAGAACAATTATCTATATTATAGTTAATAAATTATTATTGTAAATAGTAAATAATGTATTTATATATATAAGTATACGCAATTATATAAATAAAATTAATTAAAAATCTATTTAATATAAAAATCATATTAAAGAAAGAAAATTATAAAGGAAAAAAGGTTTATTTTTTTTATTAATTCTTGAAAAGGAAACAATTAAATCAATTATTTTATTGAAGTATGAATAATGATCATATATGTAGGCATTCTAGTAATAGTAATTTTTATCAATTGCATTGATTTGTATAAAATATAATTAACAACAATATTGTTTTCTGCATACTATTGTGGGATAGAAGGTTCCAGGTGTGGATTTGTTGATCTTGATGTTCTGACCCTAACGCTTATCGGATCAGCGAAATTCTTTATTTATTTAAATTAACGTGACCCGACCAAGAAAGAGTGTCATTGAACAAAATTCCCAGATTTTTAATTTTTTTTAGAAAAGGTATAACAATTCCATTTAAACAAATTTGAGGCCAGCAAGAATTATCTAGACTACGTCTGCCAACAATCATTGCTTTGGTGTTAATTGGATTTAGTTTGAGACCGTTCATAATGGACCAAATTTGAATGTTCGCTAGATCTGAGTTAACGTTATTATTTAAATCCATGCAACGCGATGGGTGACCCTGAATACTCAATTGTACATCGTCGGCAAATAAATGATTCTTTACGTTTCTGGTTATGTCAGGCAAGTCGTTAATGAAAAAAAGGAAAAGCAGTGGCACTAGAATGGAACCCTGGGGAATATAGTCCGAAATTACATTGTTAACATCCACAAATTGAAAGCGATCATGAAGATAAGATATGACTCGATTAGACATTTGATCCTTCAATAAATTAACAAAATCACTTTGATATGACGTAGAATTGGCTGGATTTATGAAATCGGCATATCTGGCAACCGTAAAGGTTCACATTCGAGCTGTTAGGATAGGTTAGTGATGTGAAGGCACCTCAAAGATGGAATTGGTGAGGCTATCGAAGGGGCAGACACTTTGCAATTTGGTAATGGTAAATTTAATGAAAAGGATATGGTCCTGTGAGCGTGGTCGTGGTGGCCATTTGGCTGTTGTTGTTTTTCATTATTAACGGCATACCTTAATATTTATTATAAATTAAACATTCGATGATTTATCTAAAAAAAATGCATTTTTCTTTGAATATCAAATTAACACCTCTTATTGAAAAACCATTTAATATACTGTTAACTTAGCCTTTCTGATAAATCGGACGTATAGCCGTATATATTATAGGCCAAAATAAACAAAAACTTTTTATGTTACACTTTTTTTTAAATGCACTAAAAAGTAGAAAACAAGTTTTACTGACTAACAATAAATCTTCCAGATATGTGAATCAGAACAAAATTGTGGGCTCTTGTTGGCAAATTTTATTATATCAGCGGCTAGCGCCTACTATTTAATTCTGACCCACATATCTAGAAGATTTATTGTTAGTCAGTAAAACTTATTTTCTACTTTTTAGTTTAAAAAAAAATAAATAATCAATTTAAAAATCTTACTTTTATTATTAAATGAATATGAAGATATATTATATATCACTTATAAAACTATGTAAAAGAAAATATAGGACTAAAAATATATAACATGACTTGATAACAGTATATAAAAACCAAGGTTCGGCGCTTAAGTCTTTTCCTATATTTATACTCATATATTTGACGTTTCTGACGAAACTAATGGACATAGAGTCTTGAAGTTGAAAGAATATTGGCATTGAGTTCTGATAAGTGTTTAAAAAATGAAGGAAATCGGCCGAGCCGAACAGGGTGAAAAATTAATTACCAGATTTGATACAGGCAAACAAACAAGTCATTTTAATAAAAATAGTGTAAACATATAAGACTCCAAAGCTGGAAGCAAATGAACAATTATTTTCTAATTAATTTTTAATTTGTTCACTACATCAGTATCATCTATACATAATAATTTGTTAGAAGCTTTTTTTTAATTTTTTAGTTCCAATTGTGGAGTGAATTGATAAGAATATAAGAAGTGTAAAGTAATATAAACTAGAATTTTCAATACATTTATTTAATTAAAAAAAGATCTCTATCCTCAATGTAGATTTTCGCTACTCTATGAAAATGAAAATGTTAAATTGCCAATAAAAAGATGAATAATTTGATAGTCGTATACACGTACATAGACATACTATTCATAATTGCAAATTTTTAAAATTACATTTTCAGCATTTCTTCGCCAAAAAATTACAATCTAAAATAAAGTATAGGTAAGTACTCAAAATTCTTAATATAAAATTAAAAAAAAAAAGTTTATCAATTTAATTTTGCGCTTTTATCGCATATAAAATTGAAAAAATTGGGTAAAGCGTTTCAATAATAAGCAATATAATATGTGTTGTGAGTATTCTTATCACCATATTTCCAATAAATATATTTCAATTATTGACTACTGTAAAAAAAACGTATTATCGATGTAAAATTTGATATGACGGTCGGTTGAAATTGTTTGATCTATTTTTTTTTTCAAATATTTTATAGCAGCTTATAAAATATTTAATATGATCGCATCAAGATTCTAATAAATATAATGTCGAATTTTTTGTTCCCCGCGCAATAAATTGCCCGCGCGATAATAAATTTTAATTTAAATCGTATTTTCATATAATATATGATTTTTTTTGTGATATGGCTGATTATGTTATTAATAAAATTGGTATATTAAAGTTGTTGTCATTTTATTAACCGTTTTTTTTCTTCATAATATGTTTAATCAATATTTTAGATCCATGTACACCGAAAACGAGATAAGAAGTGCGCGGCTACTTTTGAATCATTTTTATTACATGTTGTATTCGTATAGCGCTTGGAAAAATTAATTAAGCGACATTTTTTTTTATTGAATATTTTGCTAACTTATATAAAGTTTAATTTGTAAATGAAATTTGATGGAAATTTTGGCATATTTATTTGAAAAAAAGTGTTCCCAGAAATTAAATTATTTTGACCTACAAAAAACAATAAAAACTTTCAAAAAAATATTTACATATTCGAAACGTTTAACTTAATATTACGAAAATATTTGCTTTATTTTATACCTAATTGAAGAATCAATAGGAAAAATTGTCCGGAAAATTTTCTTTCGATTTTCCATCACCCGCATACGCGCGTCTATATCAGTGCCATCTGTTACAATTTCTCTCAAGCCGCATTTCATATTTAAATATAATATCGATAAAAATCGTATGCATCAACCAATTCACATTTGTTGTGAAATATTATTTTCTTTTTAGCTTGCAGCTAATATAGTCAAAAATCTCGCTCGCTGCTTCTCCTTCGCATTTATTATATCGTTCATATAAATATTTATTTGTTTTATGTAAATAAACTACAAATTTTAGCTTGGCTCGAAAACTAATGCAATATTTAGATGATTTCCTTAGCAAAAAAAAAATCCATAAAAGTTATTTTAAAAATATTTATATTTTTCTAAAATTACCGAAACTTTTTTTCTTCTAACACGTCTTTGAAGTATTCATAGTCATCATCATCATCGTGTCCTTTACTTCAAAGCGAGGGAGCATAGAGACCATTTTTACCCTTTATTCTATCTGATACCATGGTTTTCATTGACGACTATATCTTTGACTTTATCAAAGGTGGA
>JANSTW010107889.1:0-17611 GCA_027564275.1 Diadocidia ferruginosa | reverse complement strand
AGAAACAGAGTGCGATGGCGGACATTTGTGGATGCCCTATGCTCCCACGTCTTGGAGTAAAGGAACAGATGATGATGTATATTAATTCATTTTCCACATAACTCGAGTTATGATGTTATTAGTTGAAAGTAGCAATATGTAATATGTATATATTGTATATACTGTAATACAATATACATATATAGTTAAATGTTGCTTTCAATATATTATATTTCCAACAATATAATATACTTTTAATTTTAAAATGTCATTATTATAAAATAATTAGTAACATTTCTTGGAAAATGATAACAATTTTAATTTTTCTATATCGCAGAATAGCATCGTATATTTTTTCAATTTTAAAGTAATTATTTTTTTAAATGGAAAATTGCTTATAAAAAACCATTATTTCCCAATCGATGGTCTGCGATCTCCTGATTTTTTTTAAATAAGAATAGTAAGAATAAAAGGTTAAGTATATAGAAAAAAGTATAGATTTTAGCTATTCAAGTTTATATTCGATATATAATTTAAACAGGGGTGAGGTGATTGAAATTGATCGAAAATTACTATCGAAAATATATTCGATACGATAATTTTTTTTTCGAAAGCTGATTGAAATGTTTCGTTCAAGTGTGTGACGCACCCTGATTATTATTTTTTTAGAACAATTTAGAACAAAATATATGTCAAAAAATTATCATAGTATGCAAATATTTTATACAAATGTTCATTTATATTTGTGAAAAAAATATTATTTCTGGTGGTAATTTTTGTGTAGTAATTTAAAATATGAGCAGCAAGATTTATAGCTATGGACAGCTGCAGTAGCAGAAGTAGTGATGAAGAGAACAACCCTCCGGATCGGATATTGAAAGATTCTTGTCTGATGCTTCTTTCAATTGCTGTTAACAAAAAAGTTTTAAGAAAAATCGGATGGTTTTTCATAAAAGCCACCAAAATATTCTGTGCACAATATATTTTGAGTTATTCTTTCTTCATTTTTTTTTGCTTTAAAACAAACAAAAAATTATAAATATTACCATACAAAAATACTTTTCTCGAAAATACAAAATTCGACAACAAATATTTGATCGACAATTTTTTCGATCAATTTAGTTTTAAAATTTTTGATTGTTCTAAAGAATCGACATCGAATTTAATTTCAATCACCTCGCCCCAGCCTTTTTTGTTTTTTTTTAAATAAGTCATGAAGTGCTGAGTTTACTCCATAACGTATTTGTTAAAAAAACAATATTTAAGGCTGGTACGCTATTTCCTGACCAACACAATAATTTATTTAGTAGTTATTAATTTTAATTTACGTCATATGTATTCAACTTTATATTGTGAATCTTATATCAAAAAAATGGGTAAAAGAGCGATATTCAAGTTAGATTCTGTTATCTTTAACTTCATCAGCGATTGGACTAAATCTGTATAGCAACTCTTAATAATAATAGAATTAATTTAATTTTTTATTGCCATTATTATTTTAACATTTTTAAGAAAATATTAGGACACCCTGTAATAAAGTTGAAAATTGATTTTAAATATTTCTATCGAAACGATTAAAATTATGTGCATAAAGAAATTTCAGACAAAATATTGATCTTGTCTTTTGCAATTTTGGTTTTTGATTTAGCACTTTATTTATTATAAAAATAAATAATTATAAATTGTGCAGCATATTTACCGCATGTGAGCAAAAGTACATGGTGATCACTGATCCGGTTTTTGGTGCATGTAATTTCTTAAATTCCATGCGGCCTATAGTCGTTTATACAAAATTTGTACATTTAACTTGAACTAAAATCTTGAGTATATCTTATTTTAATACATGAAATTTATATGAAAGAAATATTAGTTACATTTTATGGAAAATTTAAGTTGAATGTTGATTAAAGATACTTTCGTATATATAATATATAGATTAGTTATGCTTTGCTTATTTTAAATTTATTTAATCGCAAATTTTAAAAAAATGTACATATAAATGAATTTTAATTTTAAATTTATGACGTAGTTTTGCTTTAGAAAACTTTTTAACATTTTATTGCATTATGCATGTTAAATGGTTTGACTGTTTGGTGCAAATTTTAAAATTGTATAAATGATGTGTCACACTATAGAACTATGTATTTTTAAATGGATCTAGACAATATTAAGCAACAATGTGTTCTATTATTTAAACTTAAATAAAACAATGTTTAATTAATTAGTAACCTAAAAAGATGTAAAATTACACTTGTACAGGTTTTTAAGCGATTTAAACAGGCTATTGCCTTAAATTTCAAACTTTGATGAAATCAAATAACAAAATCCAGAAATTAATTTTTGAACAAATAAAAAGTTTATAATATCAAAATGTGATCGAATCAAATTCTGATCGAATCAAAATCGGATTAAATCAAAATCAGAAATCGCAGCATCTTATAACATCAGATTTTGATTCGATCAAAAACAGATTTGAGCGATAAATAAATTGATTTGACCGAATCAAAATCTGATCGAATAAAAAAATTATTGAAACATATTTGAATTGAGCGGTAATCGATTATCCGTTTTTTTAGCAAGCCCATAGTTTTAAATGACTTTTTATATATTTCATGTTTCATATTACTTAGAACTTTCATAGAAACGTTTAAAAATTGATAATAAAAATAATAATAAATTATTAAAAACAAAAGTGGTTTAACTTGCACAAAAAATACATATATTTTATATTCAAACGCAGTATTAAACCGTTAAACTCTATTCCGTTCAAGTAGTAATATGTGAAAATTTAAAAAAAATACAAATTTTGTAAATTAAAATTCCAAAAACGATAAAAATTATCGAACATTTTCAATCCATCCTATTTTTTTAATAATGTTTCGTCAGTTTTGCGGTGCCGTGCTTGTAAATTTTCATTAAAATCAAACACGCAGTCTTAAATTTAAAAAAAAATTTAAATAAAACAAACAACGATTTAAAAATCAAAAACCTTTTGAAATTTTGTGGTATTGGGATTACGGAGTATCAGATTGTATACATCTAAATTGTATACATAAAATTTCCTCGGTTTGTTCTATTACGACTAATTGATAAACGTCAAAAATTTCAAATTTTTACAAAAAAATCCGAAAAAGATAATTTATTGAATTTAAGAATAAATATTGTGTACAGCCAGATGAACAGCAGGTCAGGTTCAACTGATATTATTAAAACTGATTAACATAAGTAATTTATCTATTTTATTCAAAAACGTAAATATTAACAAATCTTGTTTAAATTAAAAAAAAAATCGATGGTCAACAATGCCCTACAACAATTTAAAAAAACATATGTGTAGCAATAGCAACATCATCATAATTCTATCAATTTACTTTTAACATTGAGTACAATTTAATGCTTAATTGTTCAAATTTAAATATTATGAAATATTCGAAATTGTTAAACACACAACATAATACATAATACATATTGAATCACATGCGTTAAAAAAATTTCTAAAAATTGTTCAAAGACACTATATATTATGCTAAGACTTGAGAGTGTCATCATTTTAATGAAGATGAAAAAACATAAATTAATGTTCACATTGTTCACGCATCTACTGCGGTGTATAATAAAATCCTCTTAATTAGAAGCATATAATTGAAGAGTAAATTAACTCTTAAATTTATTATTTGCAATAACACAAACCTTAACCTTGTTCTTATTTTACCTGTAAAACTATATAGTTAAAAAGCGCGGTTATTATAAAACTATTTGTAATCATTTATTTTTAAATCTTTATTATAATAATGTCTATAACAATAATAATAATAATATAGTAATAATAATAATCAGTAATCGCGCAGATAAACAATTTATCATTATAGTAAAGTTACTTCGGTAATTCTCTAGAAAATGTTTATATATTTAAATTTCAAGAAACTTCTTGGTTATTGTAAAAATAATAAATATTTTACTATTTATAATAACTATTCATACAAACACGTACCATATGTATAGACAAAATATACCTATATAATATTTTGTTGAACACGATAGCTTTATATGGAAATATAAAATGTATAGTAAATTTGATAATGGAAATGTATTACAATAATAACACGGAGAGAAAAAAAATGTTCTAAAATCAAGAAACAATTTCTCACTGGAATCGAATAATATTTCTCTGTCAAATAATTTTCATATTAAAAAAATATTTCTCTAATCAAGAGATGGATATAAGATACGTTTCTTGAAGACTGAAGCAAATATTTACTAATTTCATAAAAACTCAAAAAAAATAGTAAATTAAGGAGTATGGCATGAAATTCAATAAAACCATATAAGAAAGCAGTTCGTTTAGTAAATTAATTAAGACAAGAAAATGTTTTCTTAGAAACAAGCATATAAAGTAAGCAAATACGTAAGGTTAATTAAATCAATTAAATTATAAGAAAATAGTTCTTTTAAAAAATTATTTACCGAAACTAATTAAATGTTTACTCAAAAACAAGCTAGAATAATTTTTTTTTATTAAACCGCATTTTCTGAAATCTAAAAAAGGTTCATGGTATATAAATAACATAAAGCATGAGTCAAAAAGATACTCAATTTTCTCCATTTTCTTGAAATTTTTCTCTGCGTGTGTATACGTTGTACAGCAGGTTCACAAAACATAAAAAAACATTGAACACTTTTTCGTGGGAAATTGTGTTAAATAAAGTTTTCTATGTACCATACATTATAATTATTCATTTATTTATTGTATTATATGTATATATATATGCGAACACATAAGAGTGTTATATGTTTTGTACTATATTTCAATATCTTTAAATTATATTTTTCTATAGTTTTATATACAAACCGTATACTATACTATTTCTATGCAAATATAATATATAATATAAATTATATTAGCGTTGTTAAATAATGTAAATGTGGAATTTAGGTTATGCAATAAAAAGTCCATGTGCAATGTTAAATACAGAAACATTTTATAATGAATTCTAACTGCAATTTATTTTATATAATAATTGAGATGTAAACAAATTAACAATTTTGTTTAAATTATTAAAATTTATGACAATTTAATACCGTCTATTAACATATTTTACAAACATCAATTGAAATATTTATCATAATCAATAGAAAATTTTCTTTAACATCTATTGAAATTGTTAATATTTACTTTTTCGACCTTGAATGTTAACTACTTTAAAAATTTAGGCTATCGTTCAACGAAAAGAAAATATTTCAAAAATATAAAAAATAGGCAACAATATAAAATAAAATTGTTAAATATATTTAATTAAAACTGTCGTCAACATAATTTAGGTTTTTATCAAAGTCAAATGAAATTTTCATCAACATAAATTTGGCAATAATATCAATTGAAATCGTCAACAATATTAAATAAAAATATCAACATTTTTAAATAAAATTGTGGTCCACATTTTTCTATTAAAATTGTTATTAAATTCAATAGACATTTTCATCAAGATCGATTGAAATTAAAACGGTTAACAAACAAATGAAAATCGTCAACAATAATAATATATGAAATTGTTATCATAACATATAAATTTTCATAAAATTCAAATTAGATTTTCATTAAAATTATTTGAAATTCTATATAAATGTGCATCAGATTAAAATGAAATTTTCGTCAATATTAATTGAATTAGCCAAGAATATTTAATTGAAATTGTCGTCAATATCTATGACATTTTTTTTAAATTCGAATACAATTGGAAATGATAATGCAATTTTTATTGCATGTTGATAACAATAATTTCAATTAATGTTGTTGACAATTTCAATATATTGTGATTACCATTTTATTTGAATCTGACAACCATATCAACTCAAATAATTATTAATATGAATTAAAATCGTCAACAATATCAATTGTTATTTTAAAATATTTATTAAAATTATTTATTAAAATTCCCAAAAAACTCATAAATACCGCAAACAAACGTTTTTAATCTTAAAATATCTTTAAAAATTACAAAAAAGGGACAACATTTTTTTGTTGAGAAAATTTAAAGATAAATTTTTTTGAACATAACTAATTTATTACAAGTAAACTGTTAAGATGCACCTCGTATAATGTGCAAAGAATGATTGCGCGATTAACCTATATATTATACTCAGTTTGGTTACACTATAAGTTAAAAAAATATGTTTTTTTTAAATAAAAATGTTTAAAAAAAATTAAATTTAAAAAATTATAAAAGAATTATCCAACACGATATAGTTGAAAACCTGTTACACCATCGAAAAGAAGGAGGCCCAAAGTGTTTGCTTGTCTCTATTTTTTTTGCTGCTTCTACATAATTTATTACAAATTAAAAAAAATCAGGTTCGTCGTTTTAAGTCTTTCGTTTTTTTTTCTTCTTATTTAAATAATTTCTCTTGTGTATAAAAAAGAAAAGAATTTAATTAACCAGTATATAAGATACAAGTGGATAAAACGAATATATGGGAAATAAATGCGATTTTGAGGTATTTGAATATTTTGTGCGATTATATATAGAAGCAAGGTGAATTTCCGTACATATTATAGGGAGTGTCTTTATGGGCGATAAATATTTTTTTAAGAAAATATTTGTTGTGTCATATACATAAAGTTGTTTTTTATATATTTTTTGTATGGTCAGTTGAATAAAATTAGAATTAACTATCAAAATTTATTTACAATATATGGTAGTATTGGTTTGATCAATTGCGAATGGCCAAAAGTGTCGATGTTTTTTATTGTTCAATACAAAAATTCAATTTGGTTGTTGTTGTTGGGCAAATTTCATATACTAATTGTTGTTGTAAATTTCGAGTTAACCGCTCACAATTGAAAAAAACTAACACTAACATAAAGGCTAAATCATTTAAAAAATTATAAATAATGAATATGAAAAGCAATGCGATTTCCTAGTAAAGAGTCGTCCAATATGCAGGACATTATTATTTGAATAATTGAATTTTTTGTATGTAATTATAATGCATATTATATGTTACACATTATAATTCCATAACTGCCGGAGAATAATTTTTAAATTATATATTTAGGTCATTTTTTGTAAACTTTATATATTGTGAATCTTATCTCAAAAATATGGGTTAAACAGCAATGTTCGAGTCAGTTTTTACTATTCATACAAACTAATAAAAACCATATACCATACATGTAGTTTGTATGCAAATAGTATTCAAGCCTCAATTTAGGTCAAAATGGTCAAATTGCCGGGACCATATACACAATTAACAGACTAATTTTGTCCGTCTATCTGTCTGTCAGAAAAATATCAGACACAAGAAAGTTTTACACCAGTGAACGGATTTCGCCAAAATTTGGTGTGGTTGAGTTTTTAGTAGTCCAATATAGTCTTTTATTATGAAATCTATAGGTCAAAGGTGAAGGAGGGCTCCCATATGGTTCTTTTTCTTAAAGACAGCCGAAAAATATCACAATGTAGAGAAAGTTTTTTCCAGTAAACGAATTTGGCCAAATTTTTGGCTTCCGTACGGTTTTTTTTGCTAAAAATGGCAGAAAAATACATAAAATTTTGTGTAAGAAATCTGCTTAATATAAGACAATTAGTGCTTCTCAGTTGCTTATCCTTAAAACGTAATTTCTTTAGATAGTTTGTTCAGTTCTTCAAAGAATAATTTAAAAATAAAAGATAATGTTTAAAATGCTGTCAGATTAAATCAATATATTCCATCATCTTGTATATAAAAGTTATCTGTAAATAAAATAAGCTGTTAATCTTTTATGTTGTGTAATGATAATCGCCATGTACATATTATATAACTACATAAAATATTAAACATTCAAGAAACAGTTACAATAAAAGTCATTCGCATGCCTCTTCTTCTATACACATTACACACCCCATAGTAAATTTTATAAATTTAATTCTTGTTTTTTTTACAAGAAAAAACATTAACAGCTGTTAAGAATGTCTCTTTTAAATTATTTTTTTTATTAACTTTTCTTCATCTGTTTTTAACTAGCTTATATATATAATTTCATGTCTGTGCACAATTGTAATTTATTTTTATGTTAAAAAATTGTAAACATATTCAAGTTTATTTATTTATTTTTATGTTTAAAAAACAGTTAAAATATTAATATATACATTATGATGTTTGTTTAAGGTGATGATGTCGCTGATGTTGGTGAACATTGTGCAAAAATTTTCTTCTTCTTTATGTACAAAACATGCTTAATATATATGAATAACTTCTTTCTCCGATGATAACTGTGTTTAATTCCAATTATAAAAATTTAATAAAAAATATTCTTTTAATAAACAATTTTGATTTATATCTTTAACATTGATTTATCGTATTTACCATATAAGCTAATAAATTACTTCTTAATGAATTTTAATCAATTTTTTTATTATTGTTACAGGTCAACCGTGTAGTTTTCCTGGATCACCAGCACATAGTTCTGTAACATTTTCGGATGAAACATTAGGCAATGGTGCGGTGGCATCGTATTCGTGTGAGCGAGGCTTTGAGTTGCTCGGGCCAGCCCGACGTGCTTGTGATAATGGCAATTGGATACCAGAGGGCATACCATTTTGTGGTAAGTTTATTTTTTATTTTCTACAAAGATTGAGATTGATACAATCTAAATGTATAATTATAATATTTTTTGTCTACAATGCGATGATATTTAAACTTAAAGATATATTCTTCAAAAAAATTAATTTATAATTAAAACTATATCAAGATCACTATCTTAATTACAATATACATTCAATATGCCCTAATGATGATTATATACGAAAGTATTCTTTTTTTTCTCTACAAATAAATTACGTATCGCATAACACCTTATTCATAAAAATTCATAAAAAGCTTTGCTAAATCTCCCAAAAAAAAACAGCATTTGAATGGAACATATTTTGATTTATTATTTAATGAATAAAATACAAACCTTTTATCAACATCATCTAAAATAATAATACGAGAAGAAAGAACTATATTTGCTCGCAATTTGTTAATTTTCAAATTTTTTTGTGAGTCTATTATATGGTCATATATAAGAAATCTTATAATATGTTAAGTGACATTGATAAATGACTCCATAAATAAGTTACACCGCATTGCTGCTATTATAACACTTGATATGCGGTTCCTCTGCAGACATTTTTTGGTTTAATATGTGAATTGAAGCGAATAAAAGAATAGTTTTTTCTTATGACGAGGTGGCAATTATTTATTTTTATTTTTTTTATTTTAATGATGTCGATTTGTAATATTTATTTTTAAATATGTTTGCGTCGTATAAGTATTAATTGTTGTCCATTTTTTTTTGTCAAGTCATTAACCTTATCGATCGATTATTATGTGTGTTAAATAATAATTGTTTTTTATATGGAAGAAATTTCGGAATTGAATGGGAAAAATTATGTAAAATCGAATTATAGGAAATGTTATGAAATATTTATTTTTTAAATTTAGATGGAGTGAGAATAAATTTATTTGTAATTTAAATATGTCTATGAGCAGAAAAAATTGGAAATACAAAATAAAACGTTTTAAAATTAAAACTATACAATTAAAAATTATTTCGAATCTTTTCCACGTGTAAACATTTATAAATTTAATAAATATTTTATATATATTTCTATACGTTTATATAAAATCCTATATATAGGATATTCTTGTCACTTAGTTGACATAATAACGTAATATATTTAAACTTGATTTAAAATCTTAATAGTTACACAGAAACAAAAAAAAATTTAATTAATTCAAAACATTTTTTATATTATCGAAAATACAGTTAGAATTTAGCGGTTTATTAGCAGCGGGGTAGACTAAACTTTCAAAAAATATGATATTTCATATTTGAGTTGCACTATTTCTAGACTAATCTTTCGTCAGTGGAGTTGGATAACACTCTCCAGAATGCGAAATAGGCATTCCTACAAATGAACCAATATCTTATTTATATATTACTCTACATATGAAGTGTAAACATTGTATATGTGAAGTGGTGAAGATTTTTGTAATATTATTGATCGAAAATTTACAAAAGTAAATATTTTAAAAATAATTAAGTTTTCATTATATAATTTAATAATTTCATCAAAAATATTCCAGATTTCATAAAATCAATTTTATGAAAATATTTTTATAGACATATTCGACACGTATGCCAGCTTGATGAATAAAATCTGATGAAGTCTACATAAATTAGACGAAACATCAAAAGACAATATTTTTTTTTTCATTTTGGCGTTGTATAATCCAATGGAATATACAACTTCCTGTCATTGTTGTCATTGTTGTCATCAATTCCAACAGGAAAGTTCATCAACATATCCAGAATATTTTAACTGTATTTCTGTTTTTTTTTATAAAAGTTCGGAATATTTCCAAAAGAAATAAAAGAATTAATTTAATTTTCTGAAGTTTTCTAAAAAAATCGACAATCCCGCTATTGAGTAAGAAAAATCTTTAATTTACTTTCATTTTGCTATTACTAAATCAATCTGCTGTCCAAATAAAGAATAAATTATGTTAGAGTAACTTCAGATTGAATTTTCGCATGCATAAACCAATTTTCTATCAACTCGGCTACCATTCATATTTATAATTAAATAATAATAGAAAAAAAGAAAAGCCTGAAGCTATATGCTTTTAGTTATATTGAATCTTCCATCTTAGTCATACCATTTAAAAG
The DNA here is from genome assembly GCA_027564275.1 of Diadocidia ferruginosa. NCBI lineage: Eukaryota > Metazoa > Arthropoda > Insecta > Diptera > Diadocidiidae > Diadocidia > Diadocidia ferruginosa. Next base: position 6,942 of record JANSTW010107889.1, on the reverse strand, counting down.
AAACAAATATTTCAAAAGGTTTCTAACATTTCCGCTAGATAAGAGTCGATCTAGAGCTTTTTACCTCTTCTGTTAAAACATCTATAACGTCTAATTTCAATAATTCTTGGTATAATTTGGGAATTACCTCAATGTCAAATTAGAGTTTTCATGCATGAAAATATTGTTTAACGTGCTACCGACATAGATACTGACTGTGGGACTAACTGATTGCGGGACTGACTGACTAACTGTGGGACTGACTTGACTGACGGATCTGAATGGACTGACTAAACTGACTAGACTGACTGACTGTGAGACTAACTTACTTACTATGGGAATGACTAGAATGACTGACTGTGGAAATTACTGACTGTGGGAATGTCCAACTGTGGGACTGACTATGGAACTGACTTATAGTGAGACTGACTGACTGTGGGACTTAATGGACTGCGATTGACAGTGGGAATGCCTGACTGTGGAACTGACTGACTGATTGTGGTACTGTATAGAAATATTTTCTAAATAAAAAAGCAGAACAGAATCTATTATTATAGCTTCTTAATCTTATATATTATATATTATAATTTTTATTTCGAACTTACTGAGGCGGTATTTATAGATTGGGTAATAATCAGCAATTCCGCTGAAATTTTAATTAAAACCAATTGTTGACATATATTTCTATTTTAAGAAAATTCCAAAAATAGTAAAAACTAATAAAACCATATTTATTATAATTTTACAATCGCCTTAAATATTAATTTATATTTAAAAAACAAATGCCATTACCAAAAACCAAAATAAGAAGACCCGACCCACCTTTTTCAATTATAAATTTTTCATATTTGAACATAGAAAATTAATTAAAACCGAACTTCAAAGATGATCTTTTAATAATAATAATAAAAGCTTCTCTATCCGGTTATTAATTTCTCTTTCTTAATATTCTTCTTACGAGAAAAAAAATCAATTTACAATTTAAAATACAGAATAATAAATTTGGGTTAATTTATCAAAAGAACGTTTTTTTTGGTTAAGTATATTTAATATTATGAATCACCACCCGCAAGAATTTATGTATAATTCTTAATTTGACCCAATTTATCTTATTCTTTGTATATATATTTATTCATTAACCACCTACTTAAGATATAAAATAACCAACTTATATGACGTATATGAAAACAGAAAAGACAACGAGTAAAAGACGCACAAGTAAAACAGTAAAGAAAATAAAAACAAAATTATTATTATATATCTTAACCTTGACCCTTTTTCTTTCCATCCGCCGCAGTTTATTGTATGCATTTACTCAAGTTCTGATAAATATATAATTTCTTCTATATATAGGTACTTTATTTAAGTGACGTCATAAATATATATATATATATACTTTTTATTGTGATTTGTGGTACTATAAAAATATAAACGTATATGGCGAACGACCGAAAGACATAAAAAATTCTATAAGAGCTGCTTATAACAATATTTTATTTTTGTATAACTTTTACAAGAAGTTAAGGAATTTACAAAATGAAAAATCCAAGTTATTACCTTGCTTATTATGTATTTTATATGCACTTTACATAAATGTATATAATATAATAATGATTGTTTAACATATTTTTACGATATTCTTCTTGGTCAATGGAAGAAGAACATAATATAAGAAATTTATATTTTATAAATACTTTGCTGACTTACATTAGCTTTGCCTTTTATGTAGAATGAATTTATGAACATTCTATGTTACCTATGTTCTACACCAGTGAAACTTTTTGTGCAACTTTTTTCTATCACTTAAAAACTACACCAGAGCAACTTGATCCACGTAGTAAAACAATTAATTTTTTGCTTGTACATTCCAACTTGTAGTTTAAGATCTTTACACTAATATACAGCAAAAGGGTCGATCGATTTTTCTACAAAATAGTTAAAAGTTTTTAGAACATTTTGTGAGAGTACATTTTTGTAATAATCGGTTGAATTTAGCGCTGTATTTTAGCGTAAAGACCGAAAACTAAGAATTAAACATACAAGTAAATATAACCCTCAATTAATTTTTTTTTATTTCATGGACCAATCTATTTAAGCTAAAAAGAAAAAAGTTGCGCAATAAGTTGATCTAGTGTATTTGAACAAGTTGCTCTGGTGTAGTTCATAGGTAAAGATTGTTGTATTTAAAAGAAAATAACCACTTATATCGAGAATGTTTAAAGAAAATATTATTAAAATAAAATAAAAAGATAAGACATTTTATTTTTTTTATTATAATATTGAAAAGCAAGGTACCTGCGCGATGCGCTAATGTACTTAAATATTCTTTATATAAAAAATAAAATAATTTACAACATTTATTGATAAAATATTTATTATGTAAACTAGTAAATGGAATCCGTTGGTTTTTTTATATAATATATACAAGAATTTATCAATTTATCGTCTTTAATTATTATCAAGTCTTATTTGTATACGCAATCAGCTTTTTATAATATTCAGAAGAAGGTCGAGGTTATTTATGTATTGTAAATTGCTGCGCGGAATTCTTTTATGCGTATCTATATATTGAAAGAAATTCTTTCATTGCTTAATTTTATTGAGGAATAATTTAGAAATGATTTTTTTCGGGAAAATTAACATTTTGTTTAATGTGAAAAATATTTTAAAATTTGATTGCATGTGTGGTTTAAATATTTCGATATGAATATAAATATGGTGTGAAAAATTCTTTTTTTTTCTCACGCTTAATATTTTATTTTTGCCTGAGGGACTAACATTGTTTGTGTATTGAATTATTGTTATTTAAATTTAACAACATAAATGTTAAATAGTAAAAAAGAAATTAAAGCACACTGCGTATTTAGAGATTAACTTTCATTACCAATGAAAAATCCACATTTATTTAAAAAAAAAATGAATATTTTTATCGTTAATAAATAATATAAATAAAATCCTTTTTTAAAAGAATCTTAAGAAATTGGTCTTTATAATATATGAACCAGTCAAGTAACATTTTTGGTAAACACATCGTTGTCCAAAAGAGCATCGCGAAAATTCGTTCATTCTTCTGAAAATTAGACCAAATATCAGGTCGCAGCAAAACTGAGATGCTGCTTTTACTATCATTTATTCTGTTGTCAATTCAACCAGATCTCTAAAATGTAATATCTGAGTAAAATTAAAATTAATAAAATTAAAATTTTATTTCACTATCATAAAAACCAAACAAAAAGCTTCCTGACTTGTTCGATTCTGAGAATAATATAAACAGGACCAGCTGGCGCAGATATACTTACTTTTAACATAATAATTTTAGAAAAAAATATCTAATGAATTATAATAACCAACGAATCTTGAAAAAATCCACTCATAATAAATATGCCTAGTAAAAAATACAATATTTTAGAGACATCCTAATTTTGAAGAAGTATTGGCTTAAAAAAATGGGTCTAATGAACTTAGATAACCAACAAATTCTGAAAATTTCAATAAAATCGGACGGATTGAGACAGATCCATCCACTACAAAATGCCAAATTTTAGAGGAGGCACCCTCATTTTGAAGTCGACTATCCTATTGGCTTAGAAAAATACGAGTCTAATGAATTTTGATGACCAATAAAATCGTGAAAATTTCAATAAAATCTGCCGGGTTGAGACAGATCCATCCATTTATGGTAAATTTACCTATAGTACAAAATGCAAAATTTTAGTGGCATCGTTATTCTGAAGTGAGTCATTCTATTAGTAATTACGGGTTTATTGAATTTTGATAACCTAAAATTTTTGAAAATTTCAGTAAAATCGGACGAGTTGAGGTAAATCTATTCACGACGGTTAAACAAGAAATTCTCCCATCATCCAAAATATAAATTGTTCAGGAGCGCAAAAAAACTGTCTATTTTGATAAGTAAAGTACTTCATAAGATACGAGATTTCTAAATGTCAAAAATTATATCATATTTTTTTAGATTTTCGGGCTTCATTCAATCGATAGCCCATAAAAAATGCAAAAAGTGCATTCTTAATTCAAAATCGACCAAAATGGATGATATGATAATTTAACCGTCGATATATGAGCTGATAGTATGGGATTACTTAAAACTTTTCCCTACCAAATTTGTCCACTGATGAAGAACTTTCTTTATATGGTCATACTTTTGAAGCTATATATTGCCAAAAAATATGTCTCCTGTCCTCCTTCCTTTTGACCTAGAAACCCCACCTATACAACCCAAAGTATAGGACCACTAAAAACATATCTACATACATCAAAATTAGTCTGAATCCTCACACTGGTGTAAGACTATCTTCATATACTAAATACATAATTTTAAAATTACGACCCATTTAATAATTTTTAAAATGGCGTAATAAAGATGGTGGATCAGTAATTCTGAGTTAAATAATTATTAACTAAAATCCTAATAATTAGATATGTTCTATATACTATACGTGCTCAATTTCATGTTAAAAAATTTCAACATTTATTAGTCTTTTTGAGGTTAAATATTCCGAAATTTTAATTGAGAAGTTTAGAAAATATCAAAAACATTTTTTATGTTACTTTTACTCTTATTATGCCATATTATGGTATTATATAATATTTTGCGAGATTGGTTTTTAATTTTTCCATAGAAAAATGAATTATTGAAATTGCTAGTTATTTTAATTTCATAATGATTTTTAGTAATTTGATGCGTGTTGTTTTTTTTTTCAAAATAAAGGTTAAAATGATAATATTTCGATTTATTGATAATAAATCACAAAACGCAAATACCACGTTATTTCTAAGATATCTCTGTTTGCGAAACTCCAATGCATAATTTAAAAATAAATAATATTTTCAAAGTTTATCATTTTATACGCAATATCTATTACTATCTGTGACTGGTAAAGATTTAAAATAAATTTATTACCTTAATAAATAAAAATATTTTTTTTAAATTTATAATCAAAATTACAATGTGTAAATCAAATTTAAATCAAAAAAATATTCAATGCACTTAAGAATTTTGTTTTATTTGCAAATAGGAGTATCAAATATCAATGTCACACTAATTTTATAAACATTTATAATATAATAAAACAAATAAAATTGTCAATAAAACTCAAACAATAGATTAGATTAAATAAAATTAGAATTCAATGTTAATGGTTAAAATGTGATTGTATATCAACAATCACATTTTTTTTTAGAAAATAAATTAGCGGTTGTTTGTGAAATAATTTTCGATTAAGACCATCTAGATTCTGTAAAAAATAAATTTACAGAAACGTTGATAGATTAAAATAACCGCAAATTATTAGGCATATTGACCAATATTAAAAAAATATTTTTCTATTGGCAATTTTATAACAATACAGACATTAAAAAATAATCATGTTCTAAAATAAATAATAATGTAGAACAACATGCGCGTTTATAAGTGAATACATTTTTGTTTTATCAAGAATTTCATTAGTTAGCCGCAACACTAACAATAATTCAGCACATGAATATATTAAATTATAACTTTTATCATCAATTCTTTAACTATTAAACATAATACTTAGCATAATTAATTTTTAAAACAATAAAATAGTTTCAAGAAATTTCAAAATTAACAATTTAAATTCAAAGTAGGTATATACGGAGTTTTCAAGCCATTTTTATTTTTCAAGCCAATTTCGGCCCGGTTATCTAATTCGATTATGTATATAAGACAAACTTTTCCTGATATAAAATTTGAAAGTGGTCATGGGAATGTTGTAATAGTAATGGATATCTTTAATATAGCATATTAATAACTTACACTATTTAAAAAAAATTTAGTTTTGTGCGGGTTCGAAAGTAAAAATTTTTTATAGATTAATTTGAAATCGCTGAAAACGAAAATGTCAATCATTATTTTTTCAAAGAACCCTTATCGAGATATCAGCAAAAGCAGTTTTTTGGCAAATTTTTTAGTTATGGTCAATAATTTTTATCGAGATTTAAATTTAACAAACCTAAAAAAAAATAATTGAAATATAGACGACGACTTTAGCACCATTCTTCTAAAATTACCATAAACACTAATAATTTACTCCCAAAGCTTTGGCAGAAATATAAGCCTATATAGATCTAAAAATCTCAAAAAAGTGTGGTGTTGTACAGAGGTTGCTTACAGAGTTAGTCTGGCCACTGATGCGTTGATGGAGAACAGAAACTGACTTGAACATCGCTGTTTAACCCATATTTTTTAGATAAAAATCACAATATATGAAGTTTATATTAAATGACAAATATATATAATTTAATAATTATTACCCGGAAGTTATGAGATTATCATGTATAATATACAATAAGCATTTTAATTACATGCAATCCAAGTACTAAAATTTATATTAATCGAATGGTAAGTCTTTTTCCTATCCGACGATATCCTGTTTGTGTCCATTGGATAAATAGATTTTGAGTTACAGGCTTTTAAAGTGAAAAAGTGAGTTTTTAAGCTTTTTTCAAAATATTAAGTTTGTATTTATTATACAAAAGTGAGTTTTTAAACTTTTTTCAAAATATCAAATTTTTATTTAATAAAAAAATAAAAAAAATTAATTAATTATAGATAATTTTATTTCGAAAATATGAAACCAAGTTTGAATGAAATCGGATAAAATCGTCAAAAAAAAAGACTTACCTTTCGATCAGTATAAATTTATAGTTCTATAGAGATTTTTGGACATACCTGAAAAATGAGCCGAAGAAACTGTTTGCTAATATCTCGAAATTGGTTAATAAAAAAATGAATGACATTTTCGTTTTCAGCAGCCTCAAATTAATCAAAAAAACACTTTTTTCTGAAATACATTTTTCGTGTAAACTAGTGTTATAGAAATAAACTGTAAAATATTACAATTTTATTTAAAATTTGGGAACAGGCTAATCGATCAACGAAAAGTGAATATTTTTGCAATATTATGTGGCTCCAGCTATTCG
>JANSTW010107778.1:0-17616 GCA_027564275.1 Diadocidia ferruginosa | reverse complement strand
TGGGCGTGTTTGGTGCTGGGCGATTCGGTGCTAGGCACTTTCGGTGCTAGGCAGTTTCGGTGCTGGGCACTTTCGGTGCTAGGCGATTCGGTGCAAGGAAATTTGGTGCTAGGCAATTCGGTGCTAGGCACTTTCGGTACTAGGACATGCACCCATTTTTTTTCTCTTAACTGTAACATGTAGGCTTTGGGTTTTACAGGGTGTCAATTAATTCCATCCTGACAACCTCAGTTTTTGCCTTCCAGATGGAAACAAGCGAAAATGTTACCAATTCCAAAATTGTCATCGACCTTGGTAGTTAAATATGTTCGACCAATAAGCTTTCTGTGTGCATTGCGTCAAAGGCTTTGGAAATTATTTTTAAAGATCGAAGATCGTCGTTGCTAAAAATTTCGGATAATATTTATGAAAGTTTTCGGTAGAAAAATATCTAAGCGTGCTTCTATTTCTTGACAGTATTAGTCACGATGGCCCTTAAGCTTTGTAATTTAGTTGGGTTTTCGGAGTCCGCCGCTAATTTGATCGCCTCATATCTTTCGAATCGTTCTCAGTGGGTTGAAATTAATAAAATCACTTCCAAAATTATTCAAATTACTAAAGGGTGTTGCTCAGGGCTCGGTCTTGGGGCCACTTCATTTTTCGATTTAAATAAATGATGTCATTCATATGTTTGTGGAATGCAGCATATCCAACTTTGTATTAGCGGACCCATGGAAAATATCGGTTCTTTAATTTGTTGTGCTAATTTGGATTTAGAAGTAATAAGCTCATGATCATTAGTGAATTGGAAGTCAATTGGATACAAAAGCCTGGACATCTCTGAAGCTTGATAATACAATCATTCCGTATAAGTCGAAAGTAAAAAATTTAAGATTAATTTTCAACGTTGACTTGACACGTTGACTTGGAACAATCATGTGGATTTGATTTGTTGTAAAGTGTATTCTGGTGTCCGTAAATTGTGGAAAATTTCAAATTTATAACCAAGCAATACAAGACTTAGGCTTGTTAGATCTTTAATAATTACGTAGGGGGCGTAGTTTTTTGTAGGTTGGATGGCTGTTCAAAAAAGAAACTTGAAACTGCAATAATGCAATTTATATTCATAACGAGATTTATTATTTTCTGATTTGTAGATGATTAGAAGAGGCGAGATCTGTATTTGTTATGGTTTACAATAAAATGTTATTAATATTGAATTTTTGGTAATATGTAATAATTACCTAGGCACACTTCTTTTTTTAATAACAAAATTTTTGCCATCTTAGCCTGAGCATGTGAAAGTCATTTTTTAAAAATTATTTGAAATTTTTATAATGTCATCTTCATTATAAAAAAATTCATATAATGTTTAAAAAATTAATTTTGTTTTTATTTTCGAGCTCTACAAATTCGTACAAATGTTTCAACAAATTTTAGTGAGCTGAACAAAAATAAAATTTAAAACATTTAAAAAATCGCCAAACAAATAAATAAATACGAAAGACAATGAAATATTTGTTAAATTCCAAGAACTTTCTACTCGATGCTGCGCCGTACTGATGATGCAACGTTAGTCGCGAAATAATGGTAATAATATAGTAAAAATTGTTTTTCTTTTAGCGGTCGTTTTATTCATAATTTTATTTTGTTTTGTCGATAGCAAAAGCATAAAATCAATGCTAATATAGTGTATCCATCTGTCTACATATTCAAATATAAAAGATTTTCTTAATCAAATGAAGAAAAGTCAAAAGGTCAGGCTTGTTATTTGTAAGCAAAAAAAATCTTTGCTTTGAATAATAGATGCGCTTTTAAATATTATACAGATAATATTTCGCATGAATTCTATTAGATTTTCCTGGAAATATAGGCAAAATAGACAATAACTCTTCAATCTAATTCATTGGATTTTCTTCGAAATATGCCAAACAGACATATTTAATTAATTAAAAATGGGTATACATAAGACGGATCAATTTTACTCGAATATCTATCAAATTAACTATATATAGTATATTGAATATACTTATAGTCCCTCATTTTCCTAATATTGATGATTTCTGTCAAAACAAAAAGAATCGTAACATAAAGTCAAACATAAAATTAAAAGAGCTATAAGAAAATCTATTTACAGAAAGTGTTCACATTAAATTACATAAAAATACACTTTATTCCTATACACAGCTATATATAGATTTAATATAATTTAAGTAATAAAAGGAAACATTAATTTTCAATAAAATTTAAAAATATATTTTATCATTCATTCGTCTTATAAATTATTAGAAGTAAAATATTATATTGGATTGAAAGGGTATATAAATAAATTTTCCATATAAATATTAAATGCATAAAGGAGTGAAGGTGTTTTTTTTCCTTCATATTTTATTGAATAATATTTTTACACATTATATAGAGAGGTATATATAGAGAAAGAATAAAATATTTTACAGAAATTACAATTATGCTAATGATATTTAATATAAGGGAATGTTCTGGCGTGGATATATAAAATGGTAATAATTTTAAAAAACTTTTCTATTTTTCATTGCTAGAAAAGGATATTAAAGGCTATAAATACCAGTTACAACAATAATTTATAACTAAAAACAATATTTTGGAAATTATATATGAATTTAACTTCGTATGTATATCATTTTTATCATTAGACCACATGTATTCTAATAATTCCTAAGAATTATTTTTATTGAAACTCCTATAATATAAAATAAGATTTGAACAATTTTCTATAAATTTTCGAAAACTTTTTAGAAGATATAAGCCAATGTCAGAGATTTTGCTCATATACGTATCAAGAAAGAAGACGGTACATTGCGGTGTCTATCAGTACAAGTATGAAACATCGAAAATTCTAAAAAACCGAAAAGAATTTGTTAGTTGATAACTTTTTGCAGGTAACTATAGGGAAATTCCAGCGTTACGCATCTCACTTGAATATCAAAAATTTAAAATTACAAAATAAACTGGATTTTTCTTAAAGGCACTGTTAGACGATAAATTTTACAAGTCTTTAAGAAAAATCAGGAAAAAAGGAAAGAGATAGCTTATTAATATTTATTAAAGCAAAATGCGACACAAAATTACTATTTTACAGCAAATTATGGATACATTTTGGCATTTTAAAATAACATAACCTTAAAAAATCTATATTTTGCATTCACATCGGTCTGCGACATGTGGGAAAAAATATTCGAAGATGTTCATATAAACATTTTGACATGACTTAAACTAAAACATGTTTTCTACTGTTTCTTACTTTGTAAGGATATTTTGGTAAGTAATAAAGAAAGGATATAATATTTCATAATTTGAATAAAAAAAAATCCATGTGCAATTTAAAAAAAAAATTGAACTTTTAAAAAGAAATACCCTTTAGGGACTTCGACTTTTATTTTTAAATTTTTTACAGCAATTTGAAGTCAAAGTACCGATTTTTGACAAATACATATTATGCTCAATTGGTGAGAAAATTATATAAAACAATAGCAAAAATGATGAGATATAAAAAAATAAAAATTTCAAGAGCAAACCAAAAACAAGGTCTTTTAAAAAACAAAGAAGTGATAAATGGTACCTCCTATACTGTACCCACAACAGATAATTTGAAATAATTTAATATTAAAGTTTTGACAATGATGGCTTATTTTTTACAGCAATTGTGGTAAATGGTACCTCATTTACTGTAACTATAACAGATAATTTTTAGCAACTCAATATTATAGTTATGACAATGATGGCTGTGTGGTGTCTTATTTTTACAGCAATTGTGGTAAATGGTACCTCCTATACTGTAACCACAACTGATAATTTGAAATAACTCAATATTATAGTTTTGACAATGGTGGATGTGTGGTGTCTTATTTTGTACAGCAATTGTATTAAATGGTACCTCCTATACTGTAACCACAACCGATAATTTGAAATAACTCAATATTATAGTTTTGACAATGATAACTGTGCTATGTCTTATTTTTTATTGCAATTGTGGTAAATGGTACTTCCTATACTGTAACCACAACAGATAATTTGAAACAACTCAATATTATAGTTTTGACAATGATGGCTGAGTGGTGTCTTATTTTTTACAGCAATTGTGGTAAATGGTACCTCATTTACTGTAACCATAACAGATAATTTGAAGCAACTCAAATTATAGTTATGACAATGATGGCTGTGTGCTGTCTTATTTTTTACAGCAATTGTGGTAAATGACATCTATTGTACACCCAGAATCTGATGTAGTAGTTGACCAACATACGTTAAAAAAAACCCTCATGTACTACATAAAAATTAACCAAATACACTTTACAGAGAAGCATTACCGATTCTCGGATAAAATTAAAAAAGTTTTTGTGGACATTTCTGACTTGATAGTTGTGGTTACAGACATATCTCTGTTGTTTTTACATACATGCGGTAACTGGAACAAAAAAGTATGTTAACATTACCGATTCTCGGTTAAAATTAAGAAAGTTTAAATGGACGTTACTGAATTAATGGTTATGGTTATAGACATATATGTTGTGGTTACAGACATGTAGTAACAGAGACAGCAAATTCTATTAAGTGTTAACTATACCGATTCTCGGTTAATATTAAAAAGTTTTTGTGCACATTACCGACTTAATATGGTTTTGGTTGCAGTCATATCTGTTATGGTTACAGATATATGGTAACCGGGACAGAAAAGACTTTTGACATTACAGTTTCTCTATTAAAATAAAAATAAAAAATTGTGGACATACCGACTAGAATTTGTAATGACGAAAGCATATGCTATTGAGTATACCTCATATGAAGTAAAAATCTGTAATGACAACAGCATATGCTGTCCACTGTACCTCCTAAAGTAACAAATCTTTAACGATTACAGCATATGCTGTTCAATGTACCACATATGTAGTAAAAAATATTATAGACAATCTGTTCACCGCACCTCATATGTAGTAAAAATCTGTAAAGACTACAGCATACGCTGTTCACTGTACCTCATATGTAGAAAAAAAATGTTTTGGAGAATCTGTAACGACAACAGCATATGCTGTACCTCATATGTATAGTAAAAATATTGTGGTAATGTATACATCTACTGCGGTAGGACCTACATAAAAGCGGTAAACTATGCATCTGTTGTGAGTACAGCATATCGGTTAATTTGATCAAATTGTTGGTCGATGCCAAAATTATTGTAAAATACTGTAGTCTCTGCATGCATTTACGTAGGATGTACAGCATCAGTGCGTCTTAGTGTACAATTTAATTTTTTAAAGTATTATGAACCCTATTACGATTTCTGTTTGAATTGCTTTACTCTGTAACTTATATATGTCAATATTTCTACAAGATTTGCCTACAAAAACTCGAATATTACAATACATTTATGTACAGTCTTTTCCAAATCATAAAATATTAAATTGACCTATACATAACATAATAATATATGAAATTATTAATACTATGTAAAGTATGCGACGTTGATTAATATTAATTTACAATAATTTTTCCCAAGAATTTCTTCATTATTCATTCTTTGTAGAGTACAGAGTCAACTCTTAATAATTTATATGTGTACCTTTATTATGTATACCAGGTAACTTACTATATACTACATAACCTATATTATATAATATAAAAGAAAAGCTTTTTTTGTATAATTGTCACCCTTTTTTATTATATATTTTCAGCCATCATGAAAGAAAAGTCATAAATCCTAAGAACAAAAATATGATAAACGTATAAAATTCTTTTGTGTACCCATGTTATATGCGCGTCTATAACTTGCTTGTATATAAAACGTACAAAATAAGGAAAATAAGGAAAATTCTCATATACTGTACATATTAAAGCATAATAACACAAGAAAAAAGGAACGAACCATTGTAATTTGTCTTTGCTCGACTATATATTCATCATCGCATATTATAATATATATACTTGACCTTAAATAATGAATATTTAATGTAAATGAAAGTACTTATAGGCCCATCCATATATACTATACATACCCATAAATGAAAAGGATTTTCTTTTCTTTTCATTTCTGTTTTTTTTTGTCGTAATATTTTTTTAAATAATGTTAATTACTTACTCGTCTTAATTTAGATATTTGCCTAATTTTCTTTTTTTTTCATTTGGTGGTTTTTGATTGTTTGCGGTTTTTGAAAATGTATTTTATTATTTTTAATTGTATTGTGCGTTATGCTTCATATCTTATTATATACAAGTCGCAAATTGAGGGTATTTTAGAATTTTATGACATTTTATTTGTCATATACCTTGAACTCTGTGTATTATTTCAAATTTTTGGCGGCGGGTAAATACAATTTTTTTTATCATTTTTAATAATTGTATAACAATGAAATGTAGACGTGTCTATGACAATTTCGGTATAATTTTGTATAAAATATGAGCTTTGGACAGCGAGGCATTTTAAATAATTTCGCATTCAACAATATATATTGTATAGAATAAAAAGGGTTAAATAAAACAATTAATTAACATTAGTATTCAACTCAACCGCAAATTATATTATTATGTGTGCGAGGGTCCATCGGTATGTAATAATAGACAATGATTATTAAATTTAGTATTCACAATTTGTTACAAAATAATGATACCATAATTTCACAGCTGATGTTTATTGAGCTTTTCACAATATTGCGTATTTTAAACAAATGTTTTGTTTGAAAAGGCAGAGCTTCATAAACTATAATAAGTATGGACATTTTAGTTCCTCTATCCGATAGCGATAATAAGACGTAAATTTGTTTGTTCTGCTCAACTCATATCTCCATGCACTTAACATTGAAACGAGTATATGATTAGTTCTGCAGATCAACATATTCAGCACATTGCCTACATTGTGGTGATATAATATTATATTCACATCTTATATATAAAAACGCATTTATATGTAGATTTAAAATGTATTTTTACAGGTAAAATTATATAAGTTATTCTTAAACTTAAATCAATGTTGGTACTACCTTTTTAATTAACTATTTAAGAAAAAAACTTGATTTTTAATAAGTATATGGTATTTCTTCCAATCAAATTTTTAATTTTTTTTTTAATTGCCCGTAGAAGAATTTTTTTTATTAAATATGAAATATTATTATATGCTTTCTTTATTATTTACTAAAATATCAGTACAAAATAAACACCACAGAGCCATTAGTATATAACATATAATGTGGCCATGTTCAATTTTAAATTGTTACACTGAAAATTTGTCATTAGATTTAATTCTTCTGAATTTATAAAAATCTAAAAATGTTTAAATTTTAGTTTAAAAATTTTATAAAACTGTTTTTGGAAGTTTTTTTGTTATAAAAAAATTGATAGTTAATAGTTATCATTACGGTCATTAAGTTATCAAACATCATCGGTGGTGAGTGCGTAACATTGAGGTGCGTAACGGTCAAAAATTTTCTTTGTAAGAAAATTAGAGACAATTATATAAGCATAAAATTGCTTCAATAAAAAAAAGTAAAATAATAGTAAAAGAAAAAAATATCACTAGGTCTTTTAATTTCGAGAAATCTACGCTTAAAAATGCGCTATAAAAAACGATATTTTTTGTAAACAAAATAAAAGATTTTTTATAATTTTTTAAACTGAAAAATAAAAAGAATCCAGTTAATTTCATAATTTTAAATTTTTGATAATTATCACAGGTATTAAACGGCTGAGATGTTTAAAATTTTCCGAAAGTTGGGTGCGTAACGCTGGAATTGCCCTATATCTAAATGTATATTCAACTGACGAGAATATAAACAACAATTACAATTGTCAACAGAGCGCTTAATATCTGCGATCTGATCACCAAAAAAATATACAAATTATTTTAATTTAAAAATGAAAAACATTTCATCTAAAACGAGAGCATGATCCAAATTTTTATTGAGGAATTTGATATTTATTGTCATTATTTGCAACAAAAAAAACGAAACTCGGTAACTATAACTACGACCCAGCTTTCAGAATGAGTGAAGAACTCTTTTGACAGTTATGAGAAATAAGAACATGAACGTTTAAAGTCTTTATAAAAATAATTGCTTTTCGAAATTTTAATTGTTTCCACATAAAATCCTACAATATTTTTAATTAATTATTAATTTGTTTATTTTTATGTAAAAATAATTAAAAAATCTAAAATTTAAACTTAATTTTTAGAATTCTAAAAAATTTTAGACTTCCAGTTTTTTTTAGACTAAACTTTGTTGTAACAAAAGATTCTCGGTAACGCACACAATAAATATTAAAATAGTTGCAAATACTAGTGGAATAAAACAAGTAATAAATTATTAATTTATTTAAGTCTCTTCACTTCTAATAATTATTATAAAATTAATTATTATGATGGATGATGTAGATAAAATTCAATTTTAAAATGATTTCAAGTTTTAGTCAATAAGTGACTTTCCGTCTGGAATGAACAAGTTTTACCAAATACTATAAACGATCTAATTAAAAATATCTATAAATCTTATACATAGACGAAAACGTCTATATTCCGTGTAGACTTATAGAGTTCTTCTTACATAAAAGTACATGCTTTATAGATAAGAACTTGTATACCAAAATCTTCAAAATTAAATTTAAAACTAATTACCCGTCTTGGCATATATTTATGTACCTATATATTGCGCAAATCGCAGCGTCTTTAAAATTTTATTAAAATACTTTAATTGAAAATTAATCGTTAAATTGATAATATTTTCCATTTAATCTCAAAACGTTGTAATTGAATTTATTAGGTAGTTATATATATATATTAGGCTGTTTATGCTATAGATGTTCTGACTTGATATACGTGGCGTTGTTTATAGGCTCATGTCTACAAGAATTTATATATTATAGTGTCTCAAAGCTGTGATATATTTTAAATTCTCTTTAAAACGTCACATATCTTCTATATATACGATGGATTTTATTATCATTAATTTACTGACATGGTATTTATATTCTAATGAGTATGGAATGTTATAACATTATAATATGTAAATCATTTATATTTCAAATTATGTGTTGTTTTGAGGGTGAAAATATATAAAATAAATAGATTCATATATTATGTATATATACACAATATACACCTACGTATGATTCATTCTATAAGTTTTAAAATCATATCTAAGAAACCGACAGTTTGCAGTTAAACAACATGGAACAATATCCGCTATTCAGTCAATACAATTTGGTGTACCACAAGGTAGTGTCTTAAGACCTATTCTTTACGCAATGCTTACATTGGACCAACCAGTATCTATAATAACTTAACCAAAGCAATACATTCGCAGATGATATTACCATAATGGTTTCCCATAAAGATCCTTTTTCGCATCTCAAAGGAAACGGTTTTAATCTTAACAAACTACAAAACTGACTAAAAATCGAAATCTACTTATATAACGTTAAAAGAACAAAAAATTGTCCTTCTGTGAAGTTAAATAATCATATACTATCTCATCACGATTTAGTGCGAGTTGCTAACAACACACCATCTTTGATATAGTCGACAATAAAAGCCATGGTATCAGATAGAAAAAAGGGTTAAAATGATTCCTATGCTCCCTCGCTTTGGATTAAAAGACACGATGATGTCACGAATATATAAAATACCTTGGAACTTGGAAGGCTTGATAGAAGGCTAAATTGAAACAAAAAAACATATCTGGACTAAAACGTTTATATTTATAAGAAAATATGATTTGTCTTACTAAAGAAGGTCGAAATAATAATAAATGGGTATCAGTTAAAAATGTCTTCTAAAATTACCAAAAAAAAATTATTTAAAATATATTTTGTTAAACCAAATAAAGAACGACTATTGAGGAATAGGTTAAATATTTCAATAATTATTTTTTTTTAATGATTTGCGATTCCCTTACTTTGACCTAGAGATCTCAAATAGTGGCGTAGGTTCAAAAGACATGTCTATTTAAATTGCTATTGCACCATATACTAAATGGCTATGTACTAAACAAATCGTCAGAGGTACAGAATTTTTTTTAATGTAATTTTTTTATTTTTATTACGAATTTTAATTATCAAAAAATATCGATAAATCGACCATTTTCGATATTTTTTTAATTAAATCGGTTAAAATATCAATATTTTTACTCAAATATTTAAAAAAAATATCGATATTTTAACTGAATTCTTTGACAAAAAAAAATTGGAAATGGTCGACTAATCGCTATTTTCAGATAATTGAAGTTCGTAAAATTATAACAAAAAAAGACAAGGCAATATTACCTTATTTGTGCCAATGATGACCTTTTTTGTTCTCCGTAAAATTGTCGATACATCGAAATATATCGATATTTTTTTATTATCGCACAGGTCTACGCCACTGTACTGGAGTAAATTTTTTTATGCTGAATTCTTTTTTTTTTAATTTTATTTATTTATTTTCGGTTCATGCGGAAGTTGTAGGGTTAACAATTTTCCTAAAATATTATACAAGTAATTTGTATACTATACCTTCCTTGATAATTTCTTTTTTAATTTAAAATAATTAATTAAAGTAAAGGATTCATTAAAATTGTACAATATGTATAGAACCAAATTCTAGAATATGATCACGCCAAGAAAAAAATGTTTATCAATTATATTGTAAATTGTATACGTCTTCTAAACGAAAGCTCCCTATATATTAGAGAAAAACTAAAAAGTGTTTTTCTTCAGAATAAAGAATTTTCTCGGATGAAATAAAATACAAATCATTAATATCTTTTAAAGAATTTTTCTTATATGTCGTAGACTGTCTACTACTTTATATAAATGCGCGCAGTGTATATAAATTGTTATGCAATTCTTACAGCACATTATTATACAAAAAATAATTAATAATAATTATTATTATTATTATTATTATATTCAAACAAAAAAACTTTCCAACTATAATAGACACATAACAATAAAAACGACCTATAAAATCTGCATTATGATATGCAAAGCTTTGAAGGTTAAAATTACACTTTGACCTTTTTATTTCTGCTATTTACAAAAAATAATTATATTTGCAAACGTTTCTATATTTTTTTATATAAAACTTTTACATTTAATTAAAAATAAAATTAATACAAAAATATTTTTCAAATTTTAAGATGCAATTAATTTCGCACATTAAAGGTATAGAAATTATGTTGTGAGAAAAGCGACCTAAATACGCGATAACCTACTTACTCATACTATATACCCAGTTATACACCAGCTGGAGGAGTGTATTACCTAATTATTTGTTTAATTATAAAATTTAACCATAATAATAAAACCACAAGGTTTATATAAAAATTTTTTTCTCTCTACTTTGTATAATATTTATCCCAACGATAATATAGTGTGTACTATATGTGTTGTTCAAAGGAACGAGCGCAAAAAAACACAACGATTTAAAAACCAGCTAAAATAATGACATAGCCACACCACAATATATGTGTAGCAGCAAGCACACTTCTCTCTAGGTATATATAGAAACCACCCTTTAATATTTAACGCAACCATACCCCCTTAAATATAAAGTGTGACGCCACCAACAACAAACGAAACCACCTTGTTTTGTACATTATTTTATGTAGCATGATGATGATGATGGCTTCATATTTTCCAACAGGTCTTTAAAAAACCAACAATTTAGTTTTTTTAACCGAAAATAAAAAGTGAATTTTCTTTTAAACTCTTCATATATATAGGTATATGAGGAAAAGCTGTGTAGTTATTTTCATTGATTTCTATTAATAGGTAAATGGAAAAAAGTACAACATTTCATTTAAATCGATGTGGAAAATAAATTATTCAAATTATGGTTACATGTTGTGTACACGGATATATATAACTCTACAAATAATATACAAAAATAAACAAACTTTTAAATCCTCTTGCATTTTATACATCGAATTGAATTACAATGGCTTAACAAAAACGATAAAAATAATCCAATAAATTTTTTATTTTATTATGGATTGTTTAACATATATATATATAAATAATCCATGTCACATGATAATTATCGTTTATTAATTTACTTTTTCCAATATATTATAAAATATAATCGGAAAAACTTTATTATTATTGATTTTGTATTTTCCCGCATGTATACACTTTTCCACCACTTATAGCTCTGATATTTTATTAGGCAACACTCTACAACATATTATCCAATAAATATACATCGCCCACACCACTCGCCACTTATGTATAGTGAAAATAAATCACATTACTCTAAAAATGTCCAAGCTATGTATATTCGTACGTGTACAATTTATACATAATAATAATAATAAGTTAACATTGTATATACGAGTGTACTTATTGTATATAGAAAACTATTTAACAAGAAAACTTTTCATAATTTTTTTTTAATTTTCAATATACGGAAACACACCATAAAGAACATTTTCTTGCGTGTTTTTTAACTGTATTTTTATTAAAAATTACACATTAGGAAAAACTTTAAAGTCAAACAAAAATTTCGGACACGTTTTTCAAACACAAAACAATAATAAAAGCACACGAATCCAATGAAATGGAAAAAACCGTCATATATAGATCCTTCGGTGTGTACGCGTTTCATTCAACTAACCAGTGTAACAGATTTTCATTTTCAAATATATTTTCATAATAATAATAAAGCTTTTCGAATTTTCCCACACAAACACATACATATAAGAAAAATTGAGACAGTAGGAACATTTTTTCCGCATTATGTCCTTCTTTCCCACTAAAGCTTTCACAATTTAGAAAAAAGCTTTCGAAAAATGAAATAGTTACACCTGTGACAGACAGTGATATACACAATAAAATCGTTTTTCGCTTGTGATTTGCGAAAAAGAAAGGATTGTGCACAAAACCTTTCACAACATACCTGCGTGTATTTACCTTTCCATACCATATTTATTCGACTTTTTGTTTTGTTTAGCTTTTCTTATTCCATATTTATATAAATTTTCGTTTTGTTTATAAATTTTCTTTTCTTGTAGCATAGCGTATAGAAAAAAACGTTTATTTGTAAATTTTCTTATACAATATGCAATGGTTTTTGTTGTTGTTGTACAAATAAATACATAGCACAATTTGTAGCGCAATATGCAATTGTGTTGTTAAACTTTTACAATATTATAGTTACGGAAAAGTTTTATGTTTTAGCAGTGCAGCCAAACAAAAACAATTGTAAATTTTTTCTAAAGAAAATGTCTATAAAAAAGTATGATACTGTTTGTTTTGTCAAGCGTTTTATTGTTTATAGAAAACATTTTAGATAAAGAAAATTTCTTTGGAAAATTTTGATTTTTGGTAAAAAAAAATATCATATTGACAGTTTTAAGAGGACAATTCGAAATGGAATTATTTGACGAAATCAGAATTAACAAAAATTGCATGCAATTTGCAATAAAGTTGCATTCAAATTGCACACAAGAAAACGATCAAAATTTAAATATCTTTAGAAATATTTATTTTTAAAAAAATTGTCTAATTGATTAAGACAATTAAAAGGACAATTCCCGATGAAATTATTCGACAAAAACAAAATAAACAAAAATAGCACGTAATTTGCATTTAGGTTGCACACAAGAACACCCAAGTAGAACAAAAAGAAAATTGCTTTAGAAAAATTTGATTTTTGATAAAAAAATATCCTATTGATGATGACGCAGTGATGGAATTATTTCATAGAGACAAAATTAAAAAAAAAATTGCATGCAAACTGCACACAAGAATATCGTTATATAAATATTATAAATGAAAACACTAAAAAATCTTTAAAAAAAATTGTTTTCGACAAAAATATCTAATTGATTAAGACAGTTAGGAGGACAATTCCCGATGAAATTATTCGACAAAATCAAAATTTAAAAAAAATTGCACGAAATTTGTATTTAAATTGCACACAAGAACACAGAAGAAGAACGAAAGAATGAAGAAGACAGTGTTAAGAGGACCATTTGCGATAAAATTATTTAATAGCGACAAAGTTTAAAAAAAATTGCATGCAATTTGCATTCAAATTGCACACAAGAATACCAAAAATGAAAAAAACTAAAAAAATCTTTAGAAATATTTGTTTTCGACAAAAATATCAAATTGATTAAGACAATTAAGAGGACAATTCCCGATGAAATTATTCGACAAAAACAAAATTTAAAAATAAATTAACGAATTTTGCATTCAAATTGCACACAAGAACATTGAAGATGGACAAAAGGACAATTTCTTTAGAAAAATTTGATTTTAGACAAAAATATTCAGACAATATTATGCTGTAATTATTCGATAAAGAAAAAATGAAAAAAAATTGCATTCATATTGCACACGAGAATACCAACGAAATAAAAACAGATTGTTTTAAGATAAATATGATTTGTGATCATTGATTAAGATAGTTAAGTGGACAATTGCATGTAATTTGCAAAAAAATTGTACACTAGAAGACCGAACAAGAATATTTTGACCAAAATATCGCAATAATTCATACATTATTAAGAAAGCAATTCATGATGTAATTATTCGAAGGCAAAATTTAAAAACAAGTGCACGAAATTTGCATTCAAATTGCACACAAGAACACCGAAGAAGAAAATACATTTTTTTAGAAATAATGTAGATTATTGGACACAAATGTCCGATTGATTAAGACAGTAAAGTGAATAATTGCACGCAATTTGCATTCAAATTGTACACAAGAATACCGAAGAAGAAGAAAAAGACAATTTCTTTAAAAATGTTAGATTTTTTGACAAAAATATCCCATTGATTAAGACAGTTCGCGATGGAATTATTCGACAATTTTTTTGGTTTTAAATTGCACGAAATTTGCACTTAGATGGCACAGAAGCACACATAAGAAGAAGAAAACCCAAATTTCTTTAGAAAAATATGATTTTTTACAAAAATATCCCATTGATTAGGGCAGTAAAGTGAACCATTTATGCTACAATTATTCGACAAAGTCAAAATTTAAACAAAACTGCACGCAATTTGCATTCATATTGCACACGAAAATACCGAAGAAGAAGAAAAAGATATTTTTTGGATAAATATGATTTTTGATCATTGATTAAAGCTATGGCACTTAAGCAAGAAAACGGTACCGTTTTCAAAACGGGACGGATTTTCCGAAGAGCAAAACATGTGCTTTGCATAAAGATATGTCGAATATCGATATGTCGTGATTTAACTAAAGTCCAAAAATAATATTTATAAACATCAACATTCGACATATCTCTATGTAAAGCACGTTTTTTGCTCATCGAAAATCAGAACCGTTTCGAAAACGGTACCGTTTTCTTACTTAAGTTCCGTAGCTTAAGACAGTTAAGTAGACAATTGCACGTAATTTGCATTTAAATTGTACACAAGAATTCCAACAAGAACAAGAAAATTTGATTTTTGACAAAAATATCCCATTGATTCTGGCTGTGTTAAGAGGACAATAAATGTATGCTGTAATTGTTCGACCAAGACAAAATTAAAAAAAATATTGCACGAAATTTGCATTCAAATTGCATTGATTTGCATTCAAATTGCAATGATATTTGGACATAAATGACTTAGAAGAAAAATAACTTAATTTTTTTGAAAACTTGAATACATTTATCGGACAACTAGACTTTTATTTTCGACCAGAAGAATTGATTTTATGTGTATTATACAAAAAATGCACTCAAATTGCACATAAAATGCACTCAAGTTGCACAAAAAATTGTACATACCATACGAAAAATGCACTCAAATTGCACATAAAATGCACTCAAGTTGCACAAAAAATTGCACATACCATACGAAAAATGCACTCAAATTGCACATAAAATGCACTCAAATTGTACGGAAAAATATAACAAGCAAAATGTATTTTTTTCTCAATTCACAAATCACTTGAAAATTATACAAAAATTTTAAGCAATATGCAAATAATGTTTATAGAAAGTTATTTCATTTCTATAAATTACAAATAGATTTAAGCAATAAATCAATTAATATTAATGTACGAAATTGAAACTAAGTACAAAGTTATCTATTAAAACTCTATATAAACTCCCTGCGATATCAAAATTCAAATATTATTTTAATTAATTTTGACAAATTGTCAACCGACATTAAATATATGGTTGTTTGTCTAAAATATCATTAAAATAAATAAGGAATAATAATAATAGTTTATTTGTTGTATCAACCACAAAATAAGATAGTAAATATATTATTGCAGCACATAGAGAGGAGCTAAATGTCTGGTGTCATTAATAATGTATTTAAAGTATATAAAATCCCAATGCACAATGATGAATATTTCACATCTATATATTATGTCCCACAAAGCTTTCTATACTTTTATATAGAAGTTATTCTTCCCTAAATGCAGCAGTATCTTAGAAAATATTCTACATATATAATAATATTCTTTTGTGTTGATCCAAAATACGAGATAGGGTTTAACTGCAAAAAGCTATCTATATTTTTGTATAATGTTATATAGAAGACTCTCTGTTATATAACGAAAAAATAATAAAAGAAAATCCAAAGGCAACATCCAGATGATGGAAAAAAATCGGAATCAAAATGTTTTAAAAAGTATTTCTTTCTCTAAAATGGAAAATTCAGTTTTTATCAATTTCTAATAATATTTTTTTTTCTCGTATACCTAGAAAGAGATGAGTTTTATGAAGTTTGAAAATTGATAATGTCATCTCTGATTAAGAAGAAATAATAATTGGAATTTCTTGCATTGTCGAAAAAATCTATATAAACTTTGATTTATTTAAGATATTATGTATAATATATAGAATGACCATTGTGATCATTTCAAAAAAGTCCTAGTAATATATGATTCATGTATGTATTCGATATTCTATAATATTTAGAAGGCAAGTCATATTCAAGATATGTGCAAGTCATTTGCATGGCATATGCAAGTCATTTGCAAGTCATATGCAAGTCATTCGGAAGTTATATAGAAGTTACATATATAAAAGTCACATGCAAGCATACGGAAATTATATGCAAGTCACATCCAAGCATATACGGAAATTAAATGCTAGTCATATGCAAGTAATTTGCAAATATACGGAAATCATATGCAAATCATATGCAAGTCATTTGCAAGTCATATGCAAATTATAAAGAAGTTATACGGCCGTTATATAGAAGTTATAATAAAAGTCACATGCCAGTAATATGGAAGTGATATACAAGTAGGGCTGTTCGATATATCGATATATACGATGTTTTCTGATTTTCGATACATCAATAATTTTAATGTCGATATTGTGTATAAGAGATATCGATATTTTCATTCGATATTCGATATTTTTATTCGATATTATCATTTTCAATCATAATTTTTTTAAATAGTTAAATAATCATCATCATCGTGTCCTTTACTCTAAAACTAGGGAGCATAGGGTCCAATTTAAACTTTTTTTTCTATCGGATAACATGGTTTTCTTTGACAGCCATATCAAAATTCAAAGGTGGAGTGTTGTCAGCAACTCACACTAGCCATATTTTTGGAAATTATTGTGGTGACTTTAAAACCACTGCGATCGCTTTTTAATAACACCTGCGAATGAAAGGTGATAGCCCAGATGTGAAAATTTTTTGACTCTACCGAGC
>JANSTW010107667.1:0-17616 GCA_027564275.1 Diadocidia ferruginosa | reverse complement strand
TGGTATCAGATAGAAAAAGGGTAAAAATGGTCCCTATGCTCCCTCGCTTTGGAGTAAAGGACACGATGATGATGAATTCGGTCACAACATTTAACCCCGAGAAAAATGTATGGCCCGATTGGAACGAATTCTTGTGCTTTTCAGTAATTTAATAGCTATTTCCGAAAACCAACAACACGCATAGATTTGGCAGATGCTATTGGTTAATGATGTCCGGTGACCTGATATAACACCCGAAGACCTAACACATTAAAGCTTTACTAGGCCTAAATAACACCCAAAGACAACACCCAAATGCTTTACCAACCTTGAGCCGCTAAAAAAAGATAAATTTTACCTTCTAAAAATGTTAAAAAAGCGATGGTTTAATATTTTGTGGCTGCTATGATTTTTTTATAATTTGAAAAAAAGAACTTGTTAT
Source organism: Diadocidia ferruginosa (assembly GCA_027564275.1). Taxonomy (NCBI): domain Eukaryota; kingdom Metazoa; phylum Arthropoda; class Insecta; order Diptera; family Diadocidiidae; genus Diadocidia; species Diadocidia ferruginosa. The sequence continues at coordinate 17,195 of JANSTW010107667.1, read as the reverse complement.
AGCGGTTGGGTGTTATGTCATGTCACCGCCTAAATCACATGAAAACTTAATTATTGTTTGTGCCTTCACTAAAAACTGCTAAAAACCGATTAAATTTCTAAAAATTATAAACTAAGCGATTTCCGAAATGATGTTCGTGATTTCCGAAATAATTTGTCCCATGAGTGGTTTTCCCCTAGATAATATGCCACTTTAATTCTATTATTACCGATGATTATAGGTACATTTTCATTTTTGTTTATCTGTAGCCGTCATACACATATGTAAGACGTTGCCTACTCATATATTCTGTCGTCATACACATATGACAATATATTGAGGAAGCAGCCAAACTAGAAAATTTCGAAGAAACAGATTTTGTTCTTTTTTAGGATTTCCGAAAATGATTTCCGCGATTTCTGAAAATGATTTCTGATTTCCGAAAATGATTTCCGATTTCCCAAAATGATTTCTGATTTCCGAAAATGATTTCTGATTTCCGAAATGATTTGCGTGATTTCTGATTTCCAAAACTGATTTCTGATTTCTAAAAATGATTTCTGATTTCCGTTATTTCCGAAAATGATTTCTTCTGATTTTAAATTATTAAAAGAAAATTACGAAAATAATTTCGAAAATCATAAATCATTGATCAACGTTTTTCTAGATTGAAAATTTGATAAGTTTAACGAGATTATTTCTTATTGTACCTAATTTTCAAATGCCTTCCGCAATAATAAAAATAGATAATTTCTGTTTACCAACATGATTTCGGATTTCCGCAAAGATCCCATACGTCTGCCAATAAACTTCTATAGGTTTCCAAGATTTCCAGGACTTCCAGAAATTTTATACGACTTGCAAAATTTTCAATGGTGATTATTATGAGCCTGTAATTCTGGCAAAACCGTGAAAATGACGGAAATCTGAAATCACAAAAATGATTATGGAGTGGATGATTAGGGACCTGCACTTATTTGGTTTCATAATTTTTTACCCAAGATTTTCAAATTATATTTCGAAAAAATTATGTAATTTCCAAATATTTTTATGTTTAATTAAATTCTTCGCAGTCTAGACAGTAGACATTCTGTTCGGAAATAAATGTTATGGCAAGGTTTATGACGTGTTATAAATTTTTAACCATTTCATACCAACATAATTCAATATGAAAATTTCAAAATAATAATAAAAGTTCTTTATTCAACAAAAAAAGAAAGCAAAATAATTAAACGCTTGTACCCTGCCTTTATGATCTTAAGTACGGTGTTTGTTGGAGGTACAGAAATTGTTTTTTTTTATTGCAGGCTGGAAATCATTGAAGAAAATTCTATTTAAGTATTATTGTTAACGACAAAAAAACAGTTTGAAAAAGAAAAGACGTTGGAGAGTTTGCTTGATGGGGGGTCCTTCAAATACGAACATGTAAAAAATTTATATTATGAAATAATATATATAGCTAAGAATCCTGGACAGATTTGGTCTGTTTTTTGTAATTTAATTTTTTTTAACATGAACTTTTAAGCTAAAACAAAAATTATATTTATTTAAAAAATATAGATATTTAATTTAATTTATTAATTTAGTAGAGAACTGAGAACATGATGGGTGGTACTTGACGGTATAGTTAGATATCTTGGTGGATAATACGCAAAACCGATTTTTTATTATTTGAAATTGCTATTAAGAACCAAAGAAGATCCTTACGTATAATTTACTTAATTTTCGAAATATTTTCTGTGATTTTTGTAATAACTATTTCCGGAATTTTCGAAATGATATCCACGATTTCCACAAAAAATTGCCGTGATTTCCGTAATTTTGTCTGGTTTACACAATTATTTTCTCTATTTTCAAAATATTATCTGATTTCTGAAAAAAATCTTGATTTGTTTCCATCCTTTTTTCAAAATATCGATGATCTTTCACATTTCATTTCTAAATTTAAAAAAAACCTACCTTGCGGCATAATAAAACTTAATTCTTTCTTACTTCATTTATATGTTAATTTTTTTCGTTCATATACAAATCTACATTATTTTTACCTCGATTTATACTCACTATATAGCGAGGGGGAAACCACTTACTGATATCATAGGGATAAATTATTTCGAAAATCACGGAAATCATCTCGGAAATCACGAAAATCATTTCGGAAATCAGAAATCATGGGACACAATTTTGTCTTGTGATTTACCCCCGCTATATACTCACCGAGAATTTGGAAAAGCTTTTCTTGTTCACATTAAAAGAAATCAATTTTAATAGTTCAAAAGAGAAAAGAAATCAATGTTTTCGCTTAATAATATACAGTTTTGTTGGTTGGCATATCAGAGGTAGGTATAATATAGACACGACTTTCACTTTCCAAAAATGGTGAAATGTTTCGTCCATTAAATTATAAATTAAAATTATATATGAATATATTGAATATACTACAAGATTAGTATATATATTTGGGTAAATAAAATCATATAGGTACTTTATTTATTCGCATATACTAATCTACACTACCGGTCAAAAGTTTTTCAGTTCAAATGCTTAATTTTTAGTTTCTACTCAATTTAGTCAGCTACTCTGAAGATTGTTTCATTCTTAATAATGATATCTTGATGTGGTATGACAAGCTCATGGTATGAGTAAATCGTGTATGCGTACGCTAACACGGTTCTAGAAAGATTGTCACATAAAATGATTATATATAAAGAATATCATCAAATTATGAGGCAACCACTTATTTTATATTTCAATCGTAGGCAAATAACTAAGTATAGAAACACGAGCAGTGATTGTAGCATTACTCCAAGATGGATACACAACGTGAAATTTCGCTTAAAAAAACAATGTTTTTTAAAGTAAGTACGGGAGCGCCACAAATATATAAAATTAGTGCAGTAAGTTCGTTAAAAAGTATCGCCATCGTTCTAAGAAGAAAATAACAGTGTTGACTATTTGAGGCAAATGTGTTGCTTGGGTCAATAAAGAAAACGAAAAAAAAACAGTGAATAATTTCCTTTCTTGAGTGAATTCGTAAAATTCAAATATGTTATGGACTATATAGCCATTAGCCATCTTTCCAATACGTAAATTTCGCTTATTCAAGATCTTCCAAATAGCTGGCTAAATTAAGTAAAATTGAAAAATTAAGCATTTGAACTTAAACTTTTGACCGGTAGTGTATATACTTTTCTCAATTGAAGGGTTTGTTAAAATAACAACATAATTATCAAATTTGTATGCAACATTGTTCAAATCACAGGCTAATCGTAACCGGTCAACGAAAAGTGAATACTTCTGTAATATTATTGCCTCTATAGCTTTCGCCTGATGACGGGTTAGCCTAAAAATGCAACTCTTGTCGGTATGAGTAAATTGGATACAATTTTTTTAAGGATCAGGCGAAAGCTAGAGCCAATGATAAAATATTAACTTTTTGTGAGTGTCAACAAATTTAAAAATTTAGGATCAACGAAAAGTGAATATTTTTCCTAAATTTTCAAATTTATTACGACTTATCTCTTTATTTTACAAAGCGCTTCACTTTGTATCTTAAGTTTTTCTTTTATAAAAGCAAAAAAAAAACATCGAATTAGAATATGCAAAATGTGTCATTGCCTCATTCTGTTAAGTATACATTTATTCAAACTCATTTTTGAAAGAGTATCTCTTAAACATGCGTGTACACAAGGTACACGTACAACCCTTTTAATTCCTACTTACTATACAATTCATATGCCAGCATAATTTAAATAATTTTAATTATGTAGGCAACACAAGTTATTTTTTATACCCAAAGTTCATGTGTTCGTAACCTTGTGATGTTACGTATTTAGATATAATAATTATATAGGTTTATAGTTGTTGTATCATTTAAGATTAGCACATTTCAAACATTATGTTACATATACCGCATATGCACGCAACAGATGTTTTATTAGCCAACATATAAATTATAAATGTTGAGAGTCAAAGTGTTTTTAACGTTTTGACGACCGCAGCGAAATTTTGTGGATTCGTGTTCAGAGACCAAAAAATCGAGGGGGAAATTACTTACAGAATTCATGGGATAAGGGTGCGTATATCAGAAATCATTTCGAAAATCAAATCATTTCGGAAATCAGAAATCATTTTCGGGAATCACGGAAATCAGAAATCATTTTGAAAATCACGGCAATCATTTCGGAAATCAAAAATCCTTTTTAGAAATCAGAAATCATTTTCATAAATCACGGAAATTATTTCAGAAATAAGAATTTTTTTCGGTAAATCGCGGAAATCAGAAATCATTTCGGAAATCAGAAATCATGGGACAACATTATTGCATTATTGTACAGAGTTGCTATACAGAGTTAGTTTGACCACTGAGGAAGTTAATAGATAACAGAAACTGACTTGAACATCATCAAATTATTACCTGGCAGTTATGAAATTACCATGTATAGATACAATATACATTATAATTACATACAAAAAATCCAAATATATTATTGCTAATGGTCAGACATCTTCGGAATGCCAAATCAAATTTTGTATAGAAATGTCCATGTTTGAACTAGGAAATAAATCTGCGATCTCTTATCCAAACTTGCGGATTACGTTACGCTGTTCAATCATTTTCTATACAAAATTAAAACGCAACGTTAGAGATATGTTGTTTCTGGAAGGCATACACTAGAATCTGGTACTTTTGGAAAGCTACGATATTCACTATTAAATTATATTTTCATAAAGGAAATCAAATTCATAGTTTTTTTATGCAAAATTCAAATGAAAAAGTGTCACCGTGTTCTCCAACAATAGTCGTCAAAGGGTTTAATTATATAATATACGTTAAAGTATGATAAAGAGCAAAAGTGACCGAAATAAAAAATCTAAAGTGTTTATCCTTTAGTAACTTGTCTTGCAAAGACTGCTTAAGAGATAACCGAGGAGATAACCTAATGACTTGCATGTGTGTTTAAACTGACGTTAATCAGCTTATCTCTGTTTATGTTGGTTGCTGTTTATTGAGTACGCATTGATTTTTTTTATATTTTAATTTTTTTTAAATTGATAAATTCATAGAGAAGTATTTAAATCGAAGAGTAAACCATTTACGGAAATCGTGAAATAAGTGTGAATTAGAACTATGTAGTCAGCATTAAGTATAGTGGTTATCGTAATTGGTCTGTACTGAAAGGTTTTTAGTTCGATCCTTGGTCTGGCCGAGATGTTTATTAAAAAAACCGATTGCAATGGTTCGGAATTCAAACTGTCGGTTCGACTATATGATTCCAATAGACAGCGTTCCTTATATGCCCCACTGATCATAAACCAGTGAGAGTTGCTGATAACACACCATTCGATATTATCGTCAATGAAAACTATGGTATCAAATAGAAAAAAGGATAAAATTATTTCTATGCTCCCTCCCTTTAGAGTAAAGGACACAATATATGAATATGAGTAACTATACATAGATGGATAAGTCAAAATGCATTAAAATAAAAATAAGCTTATCAGTTTATGAAGAAAAACATTTTTCAAAGTATATAAGTAAACTAAATTAAAAATTCGATAAACAAGGATAGAGCTTAAATATATATGGAGGATTAAGCTAATCTATTATCTTATAATCTTCTTGTCATTTATATAGATTTAATTGTAAATAAATTATATAAAAAAGAACAGAATTTATTTCATGTCTTAAATTGTCTAAATTATTGTAATACTCTTTTTATACGAAATATAATTACTCATTTTTGTATAAAGATAAAAGATATATAACTGACGCCACATGAAATACAGAAAATTGAGAAAAAAAGGATGAGAAGTATTAAAGTATTATAATGGCTAAAGTTTTCATTTTATGTCGGTTTTTTCGTAGGTTGTTGTGTGCACGCATATAAAAAATGAAATTCTCGATAAAATTTGAGTTTGATATTTTTTTATATATTGCTATCTTAATACGCGCGTATTTTATGACATTTCTAGATATTGAAACATGTTTAAAATAAAAAACGCCGTATATTAATATTAAAATATGGTTTACAAATGAAAATTGAAATGTAAAAATTACTTTTTTCATATTACCACAAGAATGATCGTTTTATTTTCCATTAACCACATACAGTCATGCATCACACAACAATACAACGTTAGTTTTCATTACAAATTTAAAACCACAAACCTATCGGCCACAAAAATATTATATTATTCTACTTGTTCAATTTCTGTGATACTAGTAAAAAGCCCTTTAAGATAGAGGTTTTGGTATTGTTTATTAAAAGGATTTCATTTGCTGGGAGGAATTATTTAACATTTTTAATATTTATAAAGATCCTGATTTTATCGAAGTTTGTTTAAATTATATCAATATGTTCGAGCCACCACTATGAAAAATGTTATCCCACTGATCCAAATTTCAATGATTTCCATTTTTGCAATATTTTTTTTTAAATGTTATCCAATTTTTTTAAATGATTTTTAAACGATTTCAATTTTTGGTATGATTTTCATTTTTTAGAAATGATTTCTATATGATTTCCATAAGGTTGTCTCATGATTTCCAATAGTGGTTAATCCCTCAAATATTTTGGTTTTATCAAATCAAATTAAAAATTGATAAATTGAAAATCGAATCCATATAATAATTGTAGTTTATTAGAATATATATACAAGGCAAGGGCTAATGCCCCAAAACATTATGTTGTAAATAAAAGTACAAAAAATAAGTTATCAATTAAAAATCTAATCATAATAAGAAAAATTTAAAAAAAGAGAAATTAAAATAGGAAAAAAATATTTTGTCATACAAACAAGTAACTACACCAATATAATTTTAGGCCCTATATTTCAGATAATCATTAAAAAGCAAAAAAAAAATAATGAGTCCAAAAACACCAATAAAGCTTTATTCAATCCTTAAAACGTATCACACACTCACTACGAAACTTCGACTGACTAGAAATGAGTTATTGTTTGGCAAAGAATTCCATTCCGATACTCTTCTTGGGAAGTAAACTAATGGTTCGATAGTGCTTAAATTAAATATCAGAAAACAATTTGATCAAATCATATAAAATCGAATTAAAATCAAAAATATGTTGATTCAATCAAAATCTGATTTTATCAGGCCCTTTATCTTCTACTCTTGGCCCAAATTAAATTTTTTGTTTCCCTGTTGAACAGTCCTAACATTCAAAATACCAACATCTTTCTACGCATATATTGTTACTCACTCTTTCGCGTTGGGTGACTATTAAAATCGATTAAATAAAAAAAAATCATTCAAATCAGTTCAAGAACATTTTTTTTATAAGATTTGATCGAATCAAATTTAGGTCTAATCAAAATGTTATCAAATCGAATTCTGTAAAAATTGATTCGTTCAAAATATGATTCGATAAATGTTTTATTTGAGAGTTGATTGAGTATCTGATATTTTAGCAAGCCTATAGTTTAAGCTAGCAGCATATACCATTTTATTTAGTGATATAAGCTCGTTTCGGTGTATGATTTGTTATTTTGTTAATATAGATGAGTATGTTCTTTAAACATAATCTCACCCTAAACGCCTTGAATTTCTGTTTTATTCCATATTTCATATACTTTAAATGAATTTGTTTTTGATTTAACTTTATGTAAGAACCTACAAGAACTTTTGGATAAAATAAAAAAAAGTTGGGTACGGTCCAAAGATTTTCCATCATCAATTTTAAGCGTTTAACGTATAAAAATATATAAATATAAAATCTGTTTCTACAACAAATGAAAGAGAATATTAAGCATAAAGGATGTCGCTCACCTAGTCGACAGCAAGCGACGCGATCGAAAGAGTCAGTTTTTCAAATTTGTTTATTAGTTAGATAAAAAAAATAATCTAACGGTTCTAATGTGGCGGCCACAAAAGCAAATCTAAAAATATATAAAATTGAAACCAGATTTGAAACAAGTCAAAAATGGAAAAATCTAAAACTTTTTAAATTAAATAGATATGGATGACCTAACAATTTTGTATATTGTCATCATATAAATCAAAATTTAAAGAAACACATCTGTTTGCTATATCTACAACACATTTTAAATATTTCAATAACATAACAATAAAAAAATATACAATACGCAATGTAACTAGATATGAGCAATACACATGTAGCTTTTTTCTTCCTTTTATAATACGTTAAAAGAAGCCCTACATTTATTACAGTTTTCTATGTAATTCAATACAAATATTTTGAAGATGTCACTGTGCAAGGTTGAAATAATAAAATGTAAAGCCACATTTAATATAAAGCAACAAACTTGTAAACAATTATTAATGCAATATATTTGATTCGTCTGTTTGTCAGGATATTATTATGATATTACAGTGAAAGTCATTTATAGAAATCTCTAGATTTCGGATCAAATTTTTTAAGTAACATTAAACCTCTCTCATTGGATGCATGATGCAATAGACAGGCGAACTTTATGTGTTTTACTAAAATGTATTTATTTATACTAGTGAAATATTGGGTGTAATTTTCGGCAGCACCATCTTATGGATCCTAATTCAAACATCAAATTTTCTATACAAAATTCAAAAGGAAATTATTTCTTATCGAACGTTCGGTCAAAGTTTCGGGATTTTATAATAAAATGTGACAAGAATTAAATGCTTAATTTTTGTTCATTACCACAAAAAACGTACTATAAACAACCCCATTTCCAATATAGGTTGACGAGAATGCCAAGACTGGTGAAAAACTACCGACCAAATGTGTTTGGTGTTCGGAAATATTGACAGCGTCCGATGTGCCAAAGCTGTTGGAATGTCTTCACGTTGCTTGTGGCAGTTGTATTACTTCTAAATTTGCCGAAATTGATCGTTCGATGCCATCGATTGTGCATTGTCCGGTGTGCAGTATGGCCAGTCAAGGCGAATTTATAATTGAAAATCAATTTCTGATCGAACAAAGCAAAACGGACGAAGAGAAAAATTCGGCTGAATCTGATGTAAAGGTAAAAAGAAGTTTTTCCGAAAAAAAAAACGATTTTTTTTTAAATTGTAATTTTGTTTTTTTTACAGAATGTCATCAAGTGCAGCGGTTGCAGTGATGATGTGCCGGCCACTTCGTGGTGCATGGAATGTTCGGAATTTATTTGTGATAGTTGTGTTCAGGCGCATCAACGTTTAAAAATCACAAAAGATCACACGATCAAAACGAAAGAGGAGGGTGCTGTTGATAATCAATTGACCATTGGCGAAAATGTCAACCTAATGTGTCCGATTCATACTCAGGTACAGAGTTTTTTTTTTCATTCGATCTTGTGAGAATGTTCTAAACACTTTTCATTTACAGGAAGAGTTGAAATTATTTTGCGAATCGTGTGACAAACTTACTTGCCGAGATTGTCAGTTGGCCGATCATCGTGATCATAAGTATAAATTTGCACATGAAATGGCAACTGAAACACGAAGTAAATTGTCATCATTGTTGGAGGAAATTACCTACAAGCGGGTGTTGTTAAACAGTGCGATGAAGGTAGGGGTACTTGTTTTTTTAGGATTTTCTCTAGACCATTTTTCCATTTAGGTAATTGATGATCGTCAGAACTTAATTGCTGACAAGAAAAAAGAATTGGTAAAAGAGATTACAATGATGGTGGTCAAGATAACCAATACGGTTAATGTGCGTGGTAAAAATTTGGTGTTACGTTTAAATGAGGTAAGTAGTCGGACGGGGGTTGTATGTTTTAGCTTTACAATAAAAGATCGTCTTTTTTAGGTGTGTGACAGTAAATTGAAAGTTCTGAATGAGAAAAAAGATGCTCTGCAATTGTTATCGGGACACACCGATCATTGTATTGATTTTGTGCAAGGAGCCTTAGAGAAGGGCAGTGATAGTGCCGTTCTTTATAGTAAAAAAACCCTTTCTAGACATCTGCAAAAAGTCAAATGTCAACGGGCTGATATTCCAAATCCAGAAATACCAGTTCGCATTCAAATGCAATTGAATCAAGTACCCGAATTGCAAAAAGTTATCAATCAATTGGGTACAATAATTGTTGATGGTAAAGCCTATCCACCACCACCACAATCTGCATCTCCATTAAATGTGCCGCGGCAACAACCAAGCCCAAATATGATACAACCAATGCGTCCAGCAATGGCACCGGTGATGCCACCACAAATACTACCAGGACCGCCTCCATCATTTCATAATAGTCCACCGATGTATAATAATACTTCGCCACAACAATTTAATATTCCGCATAATCGCCCATTCACTCAAGACGGATCCATGAGCTCTTTTAACGGTAAGGGTTTTTATCCATAAAATCTTGTTCTTCACCATAAAATCCATAACAATTATTATACACGATAAAATTATAAAAATTAATATGAAAAACAAAAATAATCAAATTATCGTTAATTGTACTTTGCATTTTAATACTCAAATAAATAAAAATAATTAAAATCTAATTAATGACTTCTAATTACATACAACTGCTACATAAACCATCCACATCAACCAACAACTTACGTCGTTTTTTTCAATTTTTTTTTCTTTTGAATTTGTTATCTTATCGTAAAAAGTTCGATTTCCCAATATGGGCCCCCATGCGATGCGACAAGTTGCACCACACGTTAGTTCATCAACACATCCACAAAACATGGGTAAATAGAATACAATTAATTTGATGTTTATTTAATAACACAATAAATATAAAATCAAAATAAAATATTAAAAATAAAAATAGAAATAAGCTTACGAGGTTTATTAAACCAAGGGCCAGCAGGACAAAATCCACAGCATATGGGCGCATTTAGTGGTCCACCTCAATCGCATTCATTTAATGTACAGGCCAACACGCCCAGCCAACAACAACAACAGGTGCAGCAGCATCAAATGCCACAGAATCATCAACAAATGGTACAACAACAAACGATGCAACAAATTAGGCCTCACATTGGCCCCTCGTCGTATCAAAGTTTTCAACAGCAACAACAACAACAGCAACAGTCACCTAGTGTGACTAATAATCAACAGAGTTTTCTGCAAAATCAACAAAGATTTCAACATCAATTTCAACAACAACGAATTCCAAACGTTGTAGTTCAACCGGGAATGCAACAACCACAACAGCAACAACAAGCCAGTCCAATTCCAATGCGACCAATGATGCAAAATGTAATTTTTGTTACATTTTGTTTAATTTTTTGTTACCAATTCCTATTTTCCCTTTTAGGCTGAAATGAGATATGGTAGCCAACAACAACAGGTCTTTCCTGGTGGACAAAATCCACATACACAAAATACTCAACAACAATTGATGGCACAACAACAACAACAACAGCAACAACAACAGCAGCAACAACAACAACATGCACCCACTGCTAAGTGGCATATACCACAGTCAATGCAGCAAAGTAATGGTAAGTTTTATTAACAAAAAAACGGCTGATTTCTGTGATTACCGAAATGATTTTCGAGATTTCCGAAATTATTTCCGATTTTTTTTCTGATTTTCGTGATTTCCGAAAGGATTTGCGAAAATATTTTGGTTATTGGAAAAGATTTCTGATTGCCTATAAATGATTTTCGTGGTTTACGTAATATCTGAAATTATTTTTGTGATTTTCGAAACGATATCAATCGGATATCTGAAATGCTTTTCGTAATTTCCGAAATTATTTCTGATTTCCGTGACATCGAAAGGATTTGCGAAAAGATTTCTCATTCTCAATTGATTTCGGTTTTCCGAATTTATTTATGATTTTCGTAAATTTCAAATTAATTTTTCGTGATTTTAGAAATTGTTTTCGACATCATTTCTGAAATTATTTTCGACATAATTTCTGAAATGATTTCGGTATTCTCAATATTTTAAGAGATTCTTATTTTCGTAATTTTCGAATTGATTTCTGTATTCCAAATAATTGCAAAGATTTTCGATTTTCGAGATTTCCGAAATGATTTTCGATTTCGGAAGTGAGTATATTTTTCTAAAATCTGATAATACAATTTCCAAAACCTTTCAGGTATGGCTGGACCATCATCACAAAGTCCATTGATGCAATTCGGACAACGTCAAAATGAAAATTCATTTAAAATTTCACTGAAATCGCCAAATCAAATAAATCAATCGATGACACCAAACGGTAGCAACAATGGCGGCAGTGGTGGTGGTAGCTCTAATAACGCTAGTGGTGGCGGTGCTGCCGGTAGCCATTCGGCTGGTAACAGCGGTGGTGGTCATCACAATTTAATGAGTACTAATATACTTCCGAGTGTAACTTCCACAAATCCAAAAACGCCAAGCCCCAGTACAAATGATGTAAGTGAGTTTTGTTTTCTATTTCTGCTTTTTCTCATACATTTTCTTTAGACTGCAAAAGATTTCATTGATAAGGCATGCGAAGAATCTGTAAACGATTTGATGGCAACAATTGCCAAATTAGACTCAAACGGAGTGCAAGTTTTGCCGGAAGGACGAGGCAAGACAACATCACCGCAAGTGCACAGTTCAACGGATCTGTCAATACCGCCCGAAGGTATAAATTGTTTATTCTTATGATTATTTGAATAAAAACATTTTTATCTTTTAGCCGATAAAAGTAATCAAAAAGATGATCCAAACGAAGATTGGTGTGCCGTATGTTTGGACGGTGGTGAACTAATGTGTTGTGATAAGTGTCCAAAGGTTTTCCACCAAAATTGTCATATTCCAAACATTAGTTCGTTGCCGGACGAAAGTGAAACATGGCAATGTTTGTTATGTGTCAATTTAGCCGAGCTACCATCGGGTAAGTTAATTGTTTTGTTTTCAAAAGTGTGAGAGTTACAATATTTTATCTTTTAAGATCCATCTGGTGAAAAACGTAGCGACGCATTGTCATCGAACGAACTGAAAACAATTCAGCGTATTTGCCTAGAGCTCTATTGTCAATATGAACAAAGTTTACCATTTAGAGAATTAGAAAATCAAACAACTAATCCAGCTTATTATGAAATAGTGTGCAAGTAAGTTCACATGAGTTGTGTGTAGTTAAAGACTCGTGATTAATTTCTTTCTCTTTTTCAGTCCAATTTCATTGGAAATAATTAGATCTCGTGTGGATGTATTAAATTCGGAACATTATAAAAGCGTTCATACATTTTTAAATGATGTCCGACTACTATTTAAGAATGTTTATTTATTTTACAGAGTAAGTTGAAGGTTTTTCTAGAAATTTAGCACTTTAGCGAAATAGAAATTTATTTTAATTATTTTATTTTTTGTCACCACAGGAAGATTCAAAAGTCTATAGCCAAGCTCGCTATTTAGAGCATTTTTTCAATCAACAAGTGGCCAAATGGCTTCCACAATACATGAACAGCGCATCGGCAACACCGCCAGCCTCACTACAATTAAACGAACTAAATGATTCGTATTCAAATCCATCGAAACGAATGCGCACAGACGACGATATGGCAATGGTTCATTAAGACACATTTTCTGTACGTGTCTCAACCACATCACAACATTTCTAAAAAATAATTAAATTATTTAAAATTATGTTGAAATCTACAAAACTATTGCAATTTTTTTTAACATTATCAATCGAACAAAGTCAGTTGGCTTTTATGGAGTTTAGAATGATTTTTCGTTTAATCAATTTTGACGATCTTGTGACAATTTAAATTTAAAAAAAAATATTTAAAGATTTTTAATATAATTCTATTGACACACTATAATATAATGTGAAACACATTTTTTTAATTAAAATTTAAAATATTCAAATTTAATTATTGTTAAACATTTTTATCAATTGCGTAATTGGCTAAATTCTTTTTAAAATTATTTTAACAATGGAAAAATTATCAAATTTAAACGATTAATTAATTAATTGTAGATTTATTTACTAGCTTATTGTTAATGATTTTGTAAAATTTTAAATTGAGACTAGAAAATTTAGAAGGAACCCCAAATCCAGGAATTTTTCGGAATTAAAATAAAACATCAAATTTATTCCTAATATTTACATTTATAAATAGGAATTTATTGAATTTCAATATTCCGAAATGCTGGTTTAGAAGCTGGCATCATATTAGGACACTATGAGTATCTAATTACGTAATAGTAAATCTTCTGTTTAATTAATTCAATTAACAAATATAGTATAAAATATGTTTTAACAAGATCGGAATTTTTGACACAATTTTCGACTTAGTTTTTAACAGATGTCCTCATTTGATGGATGACACTTGGAGCATTGGAGTTAATATTCCCGGTAGATGTATTATTGAATTGTTAAAGTAAACAAATTTCATGACATTTAATTTAGTCACTAAAAAATCTTTAAAAACTCTAAAATCCAAAATATTACACAAATAAATTATTGGCTCATTGTATAAAGTCGAACCTACCGGTTAGAATGTTAAAGAGATTTTTTGTTAAAAATGTTCTCAAATGTCAACTTTTGTTTGTTTTGACTTGCAACACTAAAAAAATGACCAGTTAGAGAGTTTACCCTCTTAACCCCGGATAAAAACTTCAAATGTCTAATGAGAGATGCCGCTATGAGCTGCTGAGGCCGAAAGAAAATATTACCTAAGGGCTAAGGCATAACAGAACGAAATAGGACAAATTAGAATCAAACAAAATTAAGAATAGTTGAACCTTTTTTTCGACCATTGAAACAAATTTTTAAAAACAGGCTTATCGGTCTAATTCAAAGCAAAACTATTCTGAAGTAAATAAATTAATTATACAATTAAGAATTTTAATTGTGACCGTCACATTACTTGTGTCCCTGCCATTGTGGCAATAGGGTTTTAAGTTTTATATTAAATTTGCAATGATTTTAAAACACAATTTATTTTACTTGAAACGAAAAAAGTGTTTAAACAACGCTACAAATTTCTAAAATTAAAATGTATTCTAGTTTTAAGTGATCAAAAAAAATATTACAGGAATTTTATTATTATTAAACTATAGACATAATCCAAAATTATATTTCGTTAATTTAAAAGACTAAAAAAAGACAGAACATTGAACAACAAAAATTTTCTATTCTGTTCAATTGTATTTCTATTTAATTTGCTTCTAATTTTTCTATACTTAAATTAATTTATTCAGTTAGATCAGGTTCAGAAAGCTTTTAACGAATTCAGCGATTTTTTGCAGATTAAAGTTATTGTTTTTTTTATTAAATCTCACATCACTCAGCATAAATGCAAAATTGCTTCATTAATTGTTTTAAATAAATTTCAACAGTCGAATATTGACTATTTTCGACTTAATAAAGTTGAGTTTCAAATTTTACGTGGATGTATTTATTACGTCATTTTACCTACACGAATGCATAAGTTGGGGAGGGGGTCGATTGTACCCATGTTTATTTCTTTATAAATTTCACAAACTTCGTCAGAATAAGATAATCGAATAACAATTTTAGCAAATAGTTTAATGTCCTAGAATATGATTACAATATATCTTATAGTATCTTATTTATACAGCTCTACACAGGGTCCATCGGACCCCGCGTATGCATGATAGGGTTAAATTAAAAAAACTTTCACTTCATTTATTAGAAAAAATATTGATGAAAATCAACATTGAAATTCCTAATTATTGTGCTTGTGCATGAAATTGTTCTTTTATTTATTTTAATAATAATGACCAGTGTTGAGCAGTATGACCGCGATGATAAATTTTTCAAAATTTTAAAAATTACTTAAACCTAATTCACAGTAAATACAATTTAGTCAATACAAAAAAGGTCAAAAGTTAAGGTATTTGAAAATCCAATCAGAAGAATAATTTCAAATCAAACGGTACCTTTTATCGGAAAATATAAAACAAATTAATACTAAAAGTATTTACTATATTTGACTTTTAATCGAATCGTCCATTTTTTTTAGTTGACTAAATGGTATTCATGTGCTCACTTATATTTTTTATGTTGTCAGAAATTTCATAAATAACATTTCATATATCTTCTTCTCAACACAATAAGTTTAGCTGCCCCTTCAGGCATATTATATAAAATAATATATTATCTAAACACTTGAATAGTTTTTCATAATTGTCGATAAGAATTAATTACCCTAATATATTATTATCTGTTGTATAAATGTTTTCAAATTCAAGAATTTCTTATTTTTCTATATTAAATAAAATTAAATAATTTATTACCTACAGTCTAAGATACAAAATATTACAACAATTATTATCTATAAATAAAGAAAAATAGAATTTAGTTTTTTGATGTTATCGTATTATAAAATAATTCAAAATTTATATGTTAATATAATTTGTATATAAAATTAAAACAAACAAAAAACTCACACACATTATAATCCAAATTAGAAATTAAAAATTAATAAGAATAAAAATATCATGTCTCTAAATACACATAACTACCTATATTATAATTATTTTTGTTCAAATTAATTAAATTTTGTAGTTTTTAAAAAATATTATTAAAATTATTATAAATGATCAAGCATAACTACAAAATATATGAACCACATTTAATAAAAAAATTATGATCAACTTATTATTATAAAAAGATAAAGTATACTTTTAGACTATAAAAAAAATCATGGCAAATATTAAATAGTGACTATATAGTGAGTGTGGTAGTAAGAACATATTATGCTAAAAAATATTATATTAATTATACATTACTATAAACCTAAACAAAAAACCAATTATATAATTATAAATTATATACGTTAAAATAATATATAAAATAATTCATAAATTTAAAAGAAAAATTAAATACAAAAATTATATAAAAATATTTTGGCGTTTTTTATCAAGGATTTAAGTATTGCGATATCTCATAAAATGCATGTCGAAATACTCGTCTTATTTAATTAAATTTTATTTTATCATCCAACGATAACCGAAATTATCGTAACCTGTATAGAACGACGACTTTGTCTGATAAATTTCGCAATATTCATTGTGGTGAATTCAACTTAATATTCGTCTAACGATTTCATGATTTTCAGAATATCAAGAAAAGAGGCAAGAACAAATTATAGGTTATTGTTCTACTAGATATCTGGGCTCTAATGCTAAACAAATATGACGTTGAATTTATTGTATCATTTTTAGCATTGGAGATTTATTCGTTTTGAAATTGTTGATTGGAGGAAAAATTATTCTGTTAATATGAACTCGACCGAAATAATTTTATAGAAAACCAAAAAATTTTTTGTCAAGCTTTGCGGTCCAATATTTTTAAATTAAATACA
>JANSTW010107666.1:0-29927 GCA_027564275.1 Diadocidia ferruginosa | reverse complement strand
TTATTCATTTTTTCCATCAAAATCTGTTGATTTAAAATTTTGAAAAAAATCCCCATGTATAGTCCACCATTTTTTTGAAATCCGGTAAAATCAGTAGAATTCAGGAGAAAATTCAGAAAACTGAAAAAATCGGGAGATTCAGACAAAAAATCAGTAGTTATGTCTGGAAATTTTAGACCCTAAAATCAGTAAATCAACGCTGTGGAGAATTTCTCTACTTACAAATTGGCATTCCTACTTACAAATATCAAGAAGCTGTAATTAAACTTACAACTTTCTCATAAGAACTTTGTTGGGAACGAAATCTCAAATGTCAACCAAAGTTATAAAAACAAATAGAGAACACAGGACACAAGGAGTTTCACCTCAAGGTGAGTATATATAATTCACATGTCACGCTGATTGGAAATACAAATATTGTATCATTTCTACATAGAAGCTACTAAAACATCTCAATTATAAATAAAAAGTATTTAATTTAATTCAATTCAAATATAGTCGTTTTTTTATATAAAAAATAACAGCAAAAAAATTACTGCTCACTATTGACCAGCTCAAACCATTGACGCATGGCATCACTTAGCACCAATGGCAATTGACCTAAATCTCGTACAATAACGTAATACGGGAATGGAAAACCGTCTAGATAAGATTGCATCGTTAACGTTTTTCGGTCACCCGAAAACGATGGTACCCTAATGTCCAATATTGAATGCTAAAAATTAAAAAAGTGAAAAGTTAAAATTTTATGGCGATACGAGAGGTTTAATGCGCATCCTAACCTTATTTTCCGGATTGTCTATGATAATGTACACTATAAAGATGCGCTGTAACCGTGACAGTTTTACAGCATTTCGTACATTTTGTTCGCCCTCACTGAATATATTGCGTCCATCACTTA
This sequence comes from Diadocidia ferruginosa, assembly GCA_027564275.1. Lineage (NCBI taxonomy): Eukaryota > Metazoa > Arthropoda > Insecta > Diptera > Diadocidiidae > Diadocidia > Diadocidia ferruginosa. The sequence continues at coordinate 29,026 of JANSTW010107666.1, read as the reverse complement.
AAACTAAAAGTAAATTCTCAAATATTGTATTATCCGAACCGGAAGTTCGCTCTTCCAAATTGGCAATACGCGAAAATTCCAATAGCTCAGCTATGCGACTTTGATTTTGATCAAAGTTTAACGAATTTACCAATTTGGCTCCGTCAAATTGATCCGAATGATTGAGAATAATGCGCGGCATTTCACCAAATGAAATAATACTCAATTTTCCACTTTCCAACAGGGTGAGCGCTTGTGAAACCAACGAAATGGCTTCGAGAGTTAATTGTTTTGAATTATTGTGGTGCATTGATTTGGAATCATCAATGGCAATTGTTATCTTATAGTCACGCTGAGCCGGTTTGGTTCGTCTCAACCAAATTTTGTCTTTGCGAAATTGCGAAGCAATGTACGGAATAATCTGCAAAAGAAAAATGCAATATTTTTATGGGAAATAAAGACGTCAAATTCTGCCACCACCAACCTTTTTCATATTAATTCGTCGACCTGTCCGGTAATCGCCCTTTAGACGTGTACATTTTGTTGGCTCTAAAATTAAACGCAATTGTTCGCAAAGTTCACGAGCGTTCGACGACATTTTCGTGGAAATATTTTGCCATAATTCAAAATCTTCATGCGATACCTGAATCAGCCTATTGGCCAGTCTTTCCTTCTCAAACATTTTATGCATATCCAATGTTTCGACGGTGCTCGGTTCTATGGGCATTGCGGCATCTTGTAGCACGTCGATTCTAAGATTGATATTGTAAATGTTTAATTTAAAATGGAATTAAAAAAATTTAAAATACTTACGAGGAATGAGCACTAGTTTCAATCGGTCTTAGAACATTTTGTGTTTCAATTGTGTCGCCCTCCACATCAACATTCTGGTCAATGTCCGCCTCATCGGAGCCACGTTCATTTTTCGAAGGTTTCTTTGACTTTGATTCGTTCGATTCACTTTGCATCTCTTCGATATTTTCTAAATTCTCTTCATTTTCTTTGGCATCGGTTTCCATAAGTTCGTCATTTGTTTCAGCAGTTTCGTCATTCGGTCGGTCCTTATCATCTTCCTGTTCCTCGTGCGCTACTTTCTTCGATTGATCCTCAGTGGCATTGTCCAATGTGGATTTATCGGTTTTCTTGGCATCCTTTACATGTTGAAATTCTTCGCCGTCTTCAGGTTCTTGGTCGTCGTCCTCCTCTGCATCCTCGGTGTTCGATGACTTTTCATTCAATTTTTCAATCGTTTTTAATTGTTTCTGTTTCGCTTCACTCGTTTCGCTTATCGTTCGCTCCTCGTCTGTATTGCCAAGCTTCCGCTTTTCCATTGTCTCCTTTTTATTTTGCTGTTTATTATCGGTTTTTGTTTCCTTTGTGTCAGCTATGCCTTGATGGCCACTTTTTGATTGCTCATTTTCTGCTTGGCCAATTCCTTGCTTATCTTCACCCGTATCCTGAGCATCCATGTCCTGTTCCTGCTTTTGCTCTTCGTCACTTTTTTCATTTTGTACTTGATCGCTGGATCCTTTATTTAATTCATCGGGCATTGCTTGAACGTTTTCCTCTTTGGATGCTTTGTCCTTTGATTCATGGAAATCGTCAGTTTTATCTTTTGGCGCTTCCGGTTCATGGCTGTTTTCTTTATTTTCTTCTTCTTGCTCCTCCTCTTCTCCGGTATTTGTATTTGGCTCCGCCGATGTTTCTGTTGTTGTTTCCTCATCTCTATTTTCTTCCTCTTCCGCTGTCTCTTCAACATTTTGATCTGGATTTTTCTTTAATTCACCCTCATCACCGCCGTCATCAGAATCGTCACTGTCTTCGTCAACCTTTTTATCCGTATCGGTTGGATCTTCTTCGTCTTCATCATTTTTACCGTCTTCGTCGATTTCAATGTTTTCTAAAAAATTATTATAATTGTGAGAACAAAGTTTAAAATCAACGAAAACATGGAATAATTATTGGAAATCCTTAAAGATGGGCGCACACCTAGGCGACAGCAGTGCGAACGGGATGAGAAGAGTAGTTTTTTTTAAACATACAACAACAAATAGAAAGATCTACGAAAAAAATGATGAAAGGTCGAACTATTCTTTTCTCTGGAAATATCTCATTATTCATTAACATACTAAAAGTCTAGAAAAATATAAGTTTGCAAAATAGTCTTTTTAGCCGCCATCTTGAAAAAAATGCGCTGATTTCTGTATTTCGGTTGATACTATAATACTTTAATAGAAACCGAGTAGATACTAGATATAATTGACAGTTTTGGGTGTATTAGCCCAAATAGAAGAATCGACGCATTTTTTCAAGATGGCGGCTAAAAAATCCATTTCCGTGATTTCCGAAAATGATTTCTGAAATGATTTCCGTGATTTCCGTAACTGATTTCTTATTTCTGAAATGATTTCCATGATTTCTGAAAATAATTTCTGATTTCCGAATAATTTCTGATTTTCGATTTCCAAAAATGATTTCTGATTTCCGAATAATTTACGATTTCCGAAATGATTTCTGATTTCCGAAATGATTTCCGTGATTTCCAAAAATGATTTCTGATTTCCAAAAATTAATTCTGATTTCCGAAATGATTTCCGTGATTTCTGAAAATGATTTCTGCTTTCCGAAATAATTTACGTGATTTCCAAAAATGATTTCTCATTTCCGTGATTTCTGAAAATGATTTCAGATTTCCCAAAATGATTCTAATTTCCGAGATTGATTTCTAATTTCCGAGATTGCTTTCTAATTTCCGAGATTGATTCCTGATTTCCGAAATGATTTCCGTGATTTCTGAAAATGATTTCTGATTTCGGTGATTTCTGATTTTCAAAATGATTTGCGTGATTTCCGCACCCTTGTCCCATGATTTCCGTAAGTGATTTCCTCTCAAATGTTGCACACTTAGATTTTTCTATGTGCTATCCCTTAAAATATCTTTGCTTAATGGTTTTAGAAACCTAATAATAATAACTAAATCCTTTGAGTATAATAACTATAATCTCAGACTCTAATAGTTGATTTGTTGCTCATATTTTTCCCAAATATATAATTTACCTTTCATTTTGTCAATGTCAAATGGATTTTCGTCCGTTGTTTCAGGATTATCATTCTGTTGTTCTTGGTTGTCCAAATTAAAGTTGTCAGCTTTTAGAAAGAAAAAAAAAACACAATTAAATTAAAATGTTTGAAAAAAAAACAACCCCTATGTACCCAAATCAATGTCTTCCGGTTCAGGTGGTTCTTCCAGTTCATTGTGATATGGATTCACTTGATCTTCACCAACGTCAGGCTCATTTAGTTGATCAATGTCTTTTTCCTTTTTACGCTTCTCATTATCTGCATCTATAGAAGTGAGTTAAATATAATATATTAGTAACTATAAAAACTAGAAAGTTTTAAATTTTGTACTGTCAGCCGCATCCAATCCCTGTTCATCTTCACCCTGCTGCTTATCGTCATTTTTGTTGGCTTCCAAATTATTGTGCAAATCATCTTCATCTTTCGAACCTTAAAGAAAATTTGTTAACAAAAAAAAAACACTTTCAGCTCTTTTAAAAAAAAAATACCTTTTCCATCCTCCTCGTCATTCATTTCATTATCTTCGTTATCCTCTTCGTCCTTTTCCTCATCCGATCCCCACACTTGATCGTCCAATCTACAAACAAACACGATTTTAGCAATAAATTAAACAATTAAAAGCATACTAACTTTTCAGCACCCTCTTCGGTTTCGCCCATTTGTTTGTCCACGTCATCATCGTCCGATTCATTATCATCGTCATCCGAATCTTTATCATGTTTTTCCAAATCCTACCGCGAAATTATATTGTATAAAATGTGTTCGTAAAAAACCAAACCAAAATACTAACCTGTAATTTGGAATCAAAATCGTCGCTCATATCGATACCTTTCTCCTCCTTGCAATTGGCATCTTCTTTGTCGTCGGTTTCCTTATCGTCTCCCGGTTTCTTGGCGCTATCCAATTGATCTTCTGATTCAATTCTAAAGGAAAAATTACGAAATGGGGTAAACAAAACAAAACATATAAACGATTTTGAACGCTTACTTGTCCGACACATCTTTTTCGCCCGTTCCATCTTCCAAACCGAATCCTTGACCGTCTTTTTGTTCCTGTTCTTGTTCATTTGAATCACCATCTTCGTCTTGCATTAAATCGGCCGGAACACAGAAACCCTTTAAAATTAAAATGCTTTTGTTTGAAAATAAACAAATGGAAGAAGTCTGGGGTTACCTTTGATCCTAGTTCAGCAAAAATGGTCAACATTGTCGATAAGATTTTGGTCGAAACCTTATGCGCTGCAATTTGTTGCACCAAATAGAATTTACACAACAAATGATATTGATCGAGCAGTGGCAGAATGCCGACAATCTTCTTCAATGTGAAATATTTCAACTTGCAAGACTTTGTATACTTTACAATGAGCAGAATATTCGATAGTTTGGTCAGAATGTTTGCAGTATTTAAGGTTTTCAAGTCTGCCATAAGTTCAGCTTGAATTCGCTTGGACAAATGTTGTTCTTGAATTAAATCATTTGTAGGAACGTCATCATCTACGATGGTCTCGACGACGTCCGGTGTACCGTACAAGATTTCCGGTTTATTCGAATATTTTTTATAAATATTTTGCATCGATATTAACATCGAATGAATTAGATTCTCCAATTCAGTATCAATATTTGCATATTCATTCGGATCATTATCAGTTTTAGGGAAAGGAACTTTTTTAGTGGCTGCAACGTGCTGAACTAGCTCCAGAATTGGACGTCCCAACGACATATAACTATCGTCGAGTTTCAATAATTTTAACAAATCGGTGATATTATGCATTATTTTGACGTATTCACATTCGAAATAAGAAACAACTTTGTACTGATGGAATGCGGTAGATTCGAATTGTACGACTACACTGAATAACTGGTTGGATTCCTTTAGAATAGCATCGGAGCGCTCTTTAATTTGAATATATTTTTTGGAAGATTTACACATCGGTTGTCCATTTGAAAGAACCGAAAATTTCGACTCACTTTCTTCGGGGGCACATCGTAACAGAACCTTGTACTGAGTAAAGACTTCGATTATCTGCAAAAGTGATGAGATTAAAAAAAACAAAATATGATTAAGACTCGCGCAAATACAAACCTTACGCAAAATGCCCATAAGAGAAGTGTACTTTGTTTTCAGTTTAATGTAATTTATATCAACCACCAATGATGTCGAAATGCCTTTATGTAGGTCATCTATGTTTTGTATATTCAAGCGTAAATCGTCCAGCTGTCGCACCGAAAAACTGACATTTTTCCGCTGTTCTTGAACCAGCAAGAACATGTCTGCGGAAAATCCTTTAATTCTCTCCAGATGTTGTAGGCCAAGTTCAGCACTTGGGGTCAGCAAAACAGTTTGTAGTAATTTGAATTTATAAAGACATTTAGCATAGTACAAGTCTAGATTTTGGTCCAACTCAGTGAAGTGTTTATTGACGTTTTCACAGCCCGGCTGAACAACCATTGTTTTCAGACAGAATGGTGATATCTTTAGATCGGTTAATTCTGCACGAATTGAACTTTCCATTAGGCCGGCTCTGTAGCTTAAGCCCAACGTTGCCAACAGCTTGTAGCAGTCTGACAGAGCTTTACGTTTTTGTGTCAGAATTTGTTTGGCTTGCACTTTTTGCTTGACTTTTTCTTGGCTACGATCGACTTCCAATTTTCTCAGATAATCACAAGCCTCTAGCTGATCGGTCAGCGTAAGATCGAGGTTATAGATTAACGATGGAAAGTGGGCGTGTAATATGCCTTGTTTAACAATATTTCGAGATGTCACAAATAATTTACTGGCTCTTGCCAAAAGTTCCAGTTTTGACAAATCCACATCGCTAGAAATGTGATATTTTTCATTGCCCCTTTGTGAGGCTAAGAAATCGGTAACCTCAACAATTACCGGTTTGGTCGTATTGCTACTACCGATAATCAAACTCTGGGGACTGTCTTTCATCACCAGCACCGATGACACTTTTTGATTTAGCGCCTGTTCCAATTCTTTTAAAATTTTATGCAAATTACGATGAACTCTGGCAATGTTATTTTTCATACTAAAATATGACAAATCTTTGTTGTACGACTCAATTTTAACCAGTTCCTTGACCTTTTTCTCGATGGGTTTGTATATGGACAAAATGCGCTCCCTAATCTCATCGCTAAACTGCTCGAAATAAATACACAAATTGTGTAAAATGGAAATTAGAGCATCTTTACGCTTGACGTTGTCGGTTTTAATGTTATTCAAGTACAGTTCAAAACTTCTCAACATTTTCATCCGTAATGGAAATTCGGCGAAATTTGACGATTCGATAAATTGTCTTAAAATATTTATAACATCCTTTGATTTTAACTGTTCTTTTTGCTGCTGGGCCTCTTCTTCGTCAACAAAATAAGTTTCATCGGCGAACTTTTCAATCGATTTGAAGTCAATTAAATTGTCCTTTCCATCCTTTAAATATTCGTGCAGTAAGTTATAGATAAAAAACCAATAACGATTTGCCTTCGATTGGATCCTAAAGTATAAGTGTAAACATTTATGATTTTATTTTTTCGAAAAAATATTCCAACTTAGCGGTCTTAATTTAACTATGCTGTTAATAAAACACATTACTTTTAATATAAGTCGTCTAACTTTCTCCATTAACCTATATATGTGTGAAGCCAGCAGCATTTTTGCCAGCCTCAAATTTTCTATAATTAATTAGCCATGGCGGCTATGCAAAAAAATTGTGTTTTTTAATTCCATTTTTTTCTAAATTAATTGACAAATTTGTGTAATTTTTTAAATTTTTCGTTTCAGCCCTCATCTTTCGATGAAATGTTCTTTTTGTTTTTGTTAGTATTAGTAAATTATGGTTAAAACTGAATTTTTTTTTTTGCAGTTGCCAAGTAAATGGGCTGCCCAGGATTAACGTGATCGAAATTATACAAACTTGTTTTTAAAAATATATAAAACCAAAACCAATTTATCAAATTCTAAAAAAATTAGACGGCACTCATAAGATTTAGTTATTGAAGCCGTTAAAAATAATTAAAAATTCATTATTTTTTTATTTCTTCAAATAATTTTCATATTATCACGTGATCAGATTATGGACAGTGCCGTCTAATTTTTTTTAGAATTTGATAAATTGGTTTTTGTTTTATATATTTTTAAAAACATTTTGTATAATTTCGATCACGTTAATCCTGGGCAGCCCATTTACTTGGCACCTGCAAAAATAAGTACTCTCAGTTTAGCCATAAATTTCATACAAACAACCGTATTTTCGAATAAATTTTATGTAAAATTGGTTCTCAATACTCTTGTTAAATAAAATAAATTTAAAAAAATTACACAATTATGTCAATTAATTTAAAAAAAAGCAATTAAAAAAACAAAAAAAAATTGCATAGCCACGGCGTTCCATTTAATTGTAGAAAATTTTGGTCTGGCAAAAATGGTGCTACCTTCACACGGCTTTAACTTACTCATGTTTAAAAAAAGGCTGTAGAGAGGAACTGTCTCTCCTTTTAGACAGAGTCTACTGATGGTAAATATACAAAATGCAAAATCAAATACTTTTTTGCACTAAAAAACCAATATTGATAAAAAGTTTAGATCAAGTCGAATAAAAAAAATTGTCTTTATGTTTTAGTTACGAGTTTCAGAATTGTCATCGAACTGCATCATTCGATTTCTTTTAAGGTCAATAATAAAGCATTTTTTTGAACAATCTTTTAGACGGATCAGTTCACTTATGGCAAATATACGAGCGGGTACTCACATGTGGAAGTCCTGGGACAACCTCTATGGAAGTCAGTGGGACAAATATTTTTCAAGTGATTACCCCTTCGCAAATATACCTAGTACAATATGCTAAATTTTACAAGCATCCAAATTCTGAAGTGATCGGAACATGCCGTGGCATCGAATAGCCCTGGCACCGAAAGTCCTGGCATCGAAAGCCGCAGCATCGAAAAGCCCTGGCATCGAAAAGTAAGCCGGATTGAATAAAATTTTCGATGCCAGGGCTTTTCGGTGCCAAGGCATGCACCCGAAGTGATCCATCCTAATAGCACACAACAAAAATACGGGTCTGTTAAATTTTGATAACAAAATTCTGAAAATTTAAGCAAAATCGGAAGGGTCGGTTCTCTCTTATGCATTTTTTCATCTATATTTTTACAAAAAAAAAAGTATGGTGAACCCTCCCCTTTCTCCAACTAGATAATATAATTTGAGAGTATGGGACTTATAAAAACCAATCCCTTCATACAAATTTGTATGGGAGCACTCTCTTTGACCTACCGACTTCAAATACAATCCCAGAGTACGTAACTTCTAAAAACTTACCCCCTACAAAATTTGGCCAAATTTCTTACAGGTGAAAAACTTTCCTGTGTCTAAATAATTTGCTGACAGACGGTTAGTTTTTCTGACTCAGGGCATTATAAAACGAGAAAAAAATGTTTCCCGGCAATTTGACCATTTTGACCTAAATTATGGATTTTTGTAGTGCAATAGTAAAAACAGTAACAAATAAAAGTATTTTGACAGAGGGGAAAATCACTAGCATAAATGTTGTCCCATGATTTCGGACTTCCAAATGGTCTGATTTCCGAAAAAAATTCCTAAATTCGAAATGATTTCCGTAACTTCCTCGATTTCCGATTTCCGAAATGATTGCCGTACATTTGTCCCATGATTTCTATAAGTTGCTTCCCCCTCTTTATTTCGACTGTTCTGATCCAAATTAAGACTGAGCTAAGCGGCATTGTCTACACACACACACACACACACAAATATTTACTTTTCAAACGACTGCGACAAACATTGACGCCAACATTGCAACTCCAGTTTGGTCCAACGTTGAATGTGCTCGGCAATTTGTATTTCACAGTCCTTCATATGGTTAAGTTTATGGGCCACCTTGTTCCATTCGTCCACCTTTTGCCGTAACAACTGAAAGCCGGCGCTGAAGCGAACGATTGACGAGGTGGACGGTAACGAACGGATGCGATGAATGATTCGAATTATCTGAAATTATCATTTGGTTTAAATCAAATTTCTAAGCTTATGAATTATGATGGTTGGAAAAATACCCAAGTTATCAAATCAAAATAATTTAATAACTTTTAGGTAATTTTTAATTTAAATTAAAAGAAGGGTTGAAATTTCACCAATTATCATAATACAGGGTTTTCCAATAAGAGATGCTATTTTTAATAGCTCGCTATTTCGGTAGCTGACACTTTTGAAGCTGTTATTTTTTGACATTTGACAAGTAGACAGACATTACTAAAAATGGAACGATACACGCTTCAACAACGCATTGAAATAATTAAAATGCACAAAATGGTGAAAATTTTGCAGTCACAATTCGCAAAACTAAAGCATTTTTGCCGTGCAGCACTTTGTCGGACCGCAATACAGAAATTGTTGGACAAATTCGAGCTGTTGGGACACAAGTTAATAATGTGAAGGTCTACGCCAACAGCCCAGCACCTCAAAGATGGAATTCGTGAGGCTATCGAGGGCAGCCACTTTGCGATTTGGTTATGGCAAATTTCATGAAAAGGATATGGTCCTGTAAGCGTGGTCGTGGCTTTTTTTTTGGTCAAATAAAAAAAAATTTAATCGAATCAAAACTTAGATTCGCTCAATTTTGATTTTATTAGATTCTGATTCGATCAAATCAACTTTTTTTCTCGATCAAATCAGATTTTGTTCATAGCTCAAATCAGTTTTCAGTTTTATGATCGAATCAAAATCTGACAAAATCAGATTTTGATCGAACCAAAAAAATTTTTTTTTATTCGATCAAAATTGTTCTGATTTTATTCGATCAGATTTTGATATAACCAATTTTTGATTCGATCAAAAAATTGTCGCTTGATCGAATCACATTTTTTTATTTGATTTCTGATTTGATTCGATCAACATTTGATATTTTACGCAAGCCTGGGCCGTGGTGGCCATATGGCTGATGTTGTTTTTCTGTTTATTAACGGCATACCTTCCTCTTTATTATGAAATAACCATCCGATCATTTATCTTAAAAAACTGATTTTTTTTTAATATCAAAATAACACCTCTTATTGGAACACCCTTTATAATTGAATAAATCTAAACATTTTATCGTACGTACATCATTTAACACAGCATGATCGGGCCACTTTTCCAGTTCAATCTTGACACGAATTTCAATTTTGTCCAGCAGTTCTGTTGCCGGTAAAATTTCGGAAATATTTGAATCTTTATAAAAATTATAGGTGTCGGATTTCACTTCTAAAAAATCAAAATCAAAATTAAACTAAAACATTCATTCCCTCCTGCAACCACCCCATTACCACTCAAATGCAAAATGTCATAATTTTCCTGTGCTATGCCAACAATTAAACCGATTCCATTGTAGAACTTATCGTCTATTCGGCTGCTTAGGCATGACTTGTATTTGTTAAAGAGAATGTGAAACACTTGCAATTTTGACTTATACTCGGCTACATAGTCCAATCGGACTGCTTTCGTTTCGGTAAACAGTTTAGGATTGTAGTAATAAGATCTGAAAAAAAAAGTTTAAAATTAAATACAAAATTCATGCAAGTCTGTGCAAGCAGTGTATTCATTTGAATACACACAACCCCTCACAACCCCTATAAATAGTTATATTTCAATATTTTTCATACAAAAGTTAAGCCCCTCCCATTTTAAAAAAGGGGGGTGATCCCCCTTAAGTTTACACTACAAAAAATGCTTACTCTTACATTCTGTATAGGTTTGACATGATATTGCATTTTAAAACTTTTGAATTGGTTTCCCAATTCATTTTCAGAAATGACGTTTGTCATGTAACATGTCATGTGACATTTCTCATGAGACATTTGTCATGTTTCATTTCCCATGTGAAATGTAACGTTTCTGTTATCTGACATCTGATGTCTGATTTCTGATATCCAAAAAAAAAACTATCGATCACATCAGCATTTTGATTCGATCAAAATATTTTTTTTTGATTCGACCAAATTTTTACTCGATCAAAATCAATTTTTTTTTGTATTCGATCAGATTTTATTTCAATCAGATTTCATTCGATCAAAAAATTATTTTTCGATCGAATCAATTTTCGATTTGATTTCTTATTTGATTCGATCAAAATTTTATATTTTACTTACTTGGAAAAGTTGCCCATGATCAATATGAATGTCTGGCAAATTAGATTAACATCATCGCTATGCAAAATATCGGTAAATTTCTTTGCGTTATCTGCCGTAGCTTTGGGTGGTTTAGCAACGTGTTCCAGAGTGTCGGCTTGAATGAATTCACCAAAATCGTCGACAACGTCGTTCGGAAACATGCGTTGAATTTCGTCGGCTATGGTGGCCTCTTCATCTTCTGTCTCGCATCGGGTTCTGAAAGACAGAATTTAGACAATTCAACAAAAAGATTTCAAAGAAAACAAAATAACTGACTTGTTTACATAGAGACTTTCATCCTCCACACGCCTTTTCTTTCGAAGCTCCTCTTGCTTATTCCAGATAATATTGAACACATTTAAAATTGTATCAAACTCATCGAATCGCTCATCTGTCACATGCGTTGCAATGACAATTGCATTTTTCAATTCAATTAATTTGGATTTCATAAGCCTGCAACAGAAATGTTAAAAAAAAATACAAAAAAAGAGCTAAAAATGGCTCTTACATGCAATAGGACCAATCGCATTGTTGTTCCAATTTATTTAGAACGATATTTATGTTTGACTGTCTTGAAATGGTGTTATCGAACAGTCGCACTTCAGCGCCTGGCAACACATTTAGCCCATTCAAGTTGGGAAATGCAATTAAATTTTCTAAAATAGTAGAAATTTCATCCTTTTGATTTATGTTCAAATATTCGAACTTTCCATTCTTAACAATCGAATCTCTGACTAGCATCAAACTATGTTCCAATCCCGTTAGTCCGTAAATTAACATGTTGATGGCATTTTCCATTGGCTGCGTAAAATCGCGATAATATGCTGCGTACTTGGATAGCGTGTGAAATTTAAAACGTTTTGCATTATTTGTCCACAATTCCATTTCCTTTATTGTCTCGTCAATCAATCCATTGAGTATGTTGAGCTGTTGATTTAAGTATCCGGCAGATAATAGACCATCGATTTTTAAAAAAAGCGACAGAAACATTTTTGGAGTACAACATGTTTGTACGAAATGATTAATGTCCTTTGCCAGGTCTTTGTACAGGCATTCGTTGGGCCGTAGCGCAACTTTACGAGCAAATTTTCCAATACGATTCTGCAGATCGGCGAGTGTGGTCTGCAGCTTGTCCACCATTTCTTCGCCCAACCCTTTATAGTTCATAATAATTCGAGTAACGTTGTAGGCGCCCAGTAAATTCTCCAAATGCGTTTGATCCGCTTCATTGTACATTTTTTTCAAACGATTTTTTTCAACCGGATCAATATAGGGCATAAAAGAGATCAAATTTATTTCAATTGATCCAATTAATGCATTCATCATGGACGCCAAGCCATATTGAATGGTTCGATTTTTCGATGTCTTTACAAAGTATTGATTGTGAGTTTTAAGCAATGGGAAACTTTTTTCTGTCATCATTTTTAGCATTTGAATGAGATCCTGAGAAATTGTTAAAATAAATATCAACGAAAATAATTCAACTCAAGACTCTACCTGAAACGCAGTGCAAAAGTCACTTTTGCTTTCCATTTTAGTGAATTGTTTATGTAACAAATTGATTTCGGTCAAAAGCTTCACTGCACATTTATAGCTTATTTGGACATTCGATTGTCTATGAAAAGAAAAGAGAAAAACATGAAATAATTTTGTTAAAATTTATTTAGTCCTCCCTTACTCAATGCAAAAGTCAGAATTAGACATGTCTACATTATTCCATAGCAATTGTGTAAATGATTTCAATTGATTTCGCCAAATTTCCAAACCACCCAAACCAACGGATTTCAATTCACCATTTCGATCAAACAAAATATTCAGGGCAGAATTCGTAAGCAACGGTCCGTTGTGTGCAACAGGAGCATTTTCGTCACTTGCATTTCGCACACACAATAAAGACATTGCGAATTGTTGTTGCTGTCCCATTAAATGCCGATGAAATGATGAATAGTTTTTGTAATAATCATTTGGCAGTCCGTCGATTAACGTCTGCAGATCTTCGCAATTATTACTTTTGTGTAACAGTTGAACTTCATCCATCACTTTCAACCACAAATCTTCGCAAGTTCGATAATTTTCTGCTGTAACCGTGTTGACTAGATGCAGTTCATTGACCCCGATTGAATTTATTTGTTGGAAATATGCACCATTTAGTTGGTACGCATCGGATCGACCAATTAGAACGGGGCCAAATGATTTTATTGCAAAGTATTCTAAAAGTGGCAAAAAATCAAGGAAAATATTCAACGGTCGGACGTCAATTTCTTCGTAGTTCTCATATTTTTGGACAAATCGTGTCAATTCATTTTCAATATTTACATTGATTTCCTCTGGAAGAGGCTGTAGTTTTTCAAAAAATATTTCAAGACATGAGAACATGTCACCGCTCAGTAAAAGAGTTGCGGATTGGTCATTTTTAACCAATTGCGCTAACCAATCGGGCAAGCTTGGCATGGCTGCAACAAGCTGTTTCTTCAATGCCTCATTTTCGTCAGTGAACATCATGTGAATACGCTTGTTCAATTCCAGCGGTTCCAGCGTACCCAACTGAGCCACCAACGTTGATCGATTTCGATACAAGTTAATTTGTTCGAATAATTGAATTTGTGCCGTTTCATAACACGGTAAAGAATTTGTAAATTTTTTACCATAATTTTTATATTTACGTATCAAAGTTAACTGATGATGCTCAACAAGATATCGTTTTATTTTTCTATAGGGCTTTGAAAATAGTGAGTTTCGGTCTTCGGTTAGTTCGACCAGTATCTTATAGTAGAACTTTTCCAACCAACTAAAGTGTATGGCTAAGTTGTTGAAGAGATTTTCGTTCACCACTTTGTTCATAAATAGCGTGTCCTGTGATATCTGTAAAAATGGGAGACAATTAAAACAAAACATTCATCGTCGAATGAAACCAGGGACGGAAACCAATTTGAAAATGGAGTTGGTTTTTCCGATAAATTATTTTTGGTTATGGTTTTCGTTTTTTTCGCAAAGACGTTGCTAGAGCAATTTTGTATGCTTTTCGCTTTAACTTTATAATTTGAGGATGAGATTTAACCTTTTGTATTTAGATCTTTTAGTTTCAAATAAAATTTAAATCAAACCCAAATTATGGTTTTTAATTTTTTTCTGGTTTTGTGAAATCGGTTTCCGTCCCTGAATGAAACACACTTACCTCCAAGAATCGATTAGTCCATAAAATGGCAACAATTAATTTTAAATAATTGTCCACAGTTAAATTTATACAGTCTGCTAAAATATCAAAGACCTTCTTACGAATCTCCAGAATGAAATCATATAGATGAGTAATTGCTGCATTTTGAAAATTGTTCGAAAAATAGCCCATTTTACAAGCTAACGAATAATTTATTGCAGTAATAGGGCCAATTCTGCTTCCTACATCATCAGTACAATTCATCGGGTCTAACGCGGCTACTATTACAAGACTTGCACTCACCCTGAACTGATCGTTATTGCTAAGCTTTAGCTCATCATACTCTCGTATTCTGGGCATCAGTTTACTATTCCATGGTAATTGTTTGTGGCATTTATCTTCAAATCCTAAGTTAACAATTTTCTTGTACAATTGACCATTCGTCCCAATCAAAAGATGCAATAATGCACGTTTTTCATCATTTTTTTCCGTTTTCAATAATGTTTCAAGTGTCTGCCTCAAATAAGCTGATCGTTGTTCAATGTCATCGCATGAACTAATCTCATAAAGAAAATATAGTAAATATTTCAAAAAATCAACATTTATAGCAACGGTCAAATTTTCAAAGTCTTTCTTCATATGACACAGCATGGCATGAATCTCATCTTCGCGATCCGTTAAAATACAATTTAAAATCGCTAAAAACGGTTCAGATTGCAGCCGAATTAGTGACAGCGAATTTAAATTATTTGACTTTAAAATAATATTTTCATAATTGAAAACATCCTCAAAGGGTTCGAGCTGCTGCAATTCGTCAGCGATCACTTGCTTTAATTTAGATCGATAAAAGTTCAATCCGAATCCCAGAAGATCGCTGTTCGACGAATGCACATAAACTTCTACGGCACTTTGATAGACTGCCGTCCGGTCGTCACAGCCCATTCGTTGGTTTTCAGCAACCAAAAATCCACATTTAATAGCGTGTGAAACGCCGAAATGATTAAATTCGGAAACTGTCTTTAGGCTTTTATGAATCCTGACCAACATATCAATTAGATACATTTTGCGTACACCGTTCGCGTACATCAGTTGTTTAAGATTGTCTTCGCTGTACAATTCTTCCGCTACGTTCAGTTCAACGCAACGATTTCGCATTGCTCTCGATATTTCACCATTTTTCGGATCCAATGTTAGATAGGCCCGAAAGTTTTTGTGTTTTGTTACAATTTCCGATTCATTGTTTGCATTGACTCCTTTCTCCGACACCAACAGATGGCCATTCGGCTCAAAGATCGGATTTAAACGATCTAAAATTGCTGCCGAACAAAGATTTACATGTTCCAAGCAAATGTGCGTACCTTGCTTTAATGCTTTGACAATTTTCGAATCAACCCATTCAAAGTGTCCACAAGCATTGAGTGTTTCGGCATTTGTAACGACTTTTCGCAGCATCACCAATTTCTGTCCAATCCGTGCAAACCGGTCTGATGTAACTGTACTTTCTAAAATTGAGAAAACTTTCTCCAATCCCATCAAGCGTAACCTGAACAAAACCAATTCCGTTGACTTGACACCTTTGTTCATGGGTAATTCTAAAGAAAAAAATTAAATCATAAAATCTAGACAATTCTACTAACTCTCTAACTGACCTTTGATTAACATTAATTTTCTAAATCCTTCCCATGCCTCTAGCATTGTGCAAAGTTCACTAGTTTGCCTATTCCTAGCCGACACGTCCACAAGCACACAATGTTGTAAATATTGTACAATAAACGCTTCTAGTTGATGAGAAACGTCTTCGAGATGTCGATTGAAATCGACTTGTTGAAAACTGCCCGTAACCGAATCATCAATCGTATCCACAATACAATTATGTTGTGCAATTGTGCAAAAAGTTTCAATGAGTTTTGTTTTGCCACTGAAATACACAAAAATTACAAAAATTGCGAAAAATTGGGTTTGCATCTGGGCATGGAATGCGCCTATAGAATTTTTGCCTTAAAAAATATATGATGAGGCGGGTTCACCGACAATTCCCCGAAATGACAATTGTCGGTACACCGATGAGGTGTGTTTTTTAACTGCAGATATTAATCTGATTTTAGTCATCTCTGCTCATCCATCTTTAGGAAATAGATGAAATATCGCGATATGAGAACCATGTGGTTCTAACTGGATTTAAAAAAAATAAAATTTAGAAGATAGAAAGACCACATAGTTCTACCAAGCGATGAAATAGCGCGAACGGCGCTAGATTGGAACCGTCAAGGAACCCGAAGAAGAGGACGACCTAATTCTTCGTGGCGCCGAACGATGTTGCAGGAATTTGAAGCCGAAGGAAAGAACTTCAACGAAATAAAGGCAATAAATCAAGTGCGTTGGAAGCTATTAGGCTGAGATATATCATGCTCAGATGTACGGGTTTAAGGTTGTTAAAAAAAAAATTTACCTATCAGTTGGACCACACAGGATGACGGGGTTTTCCATAAGAACGCATTCGGCCACACCTTTGAGCATTTCAAATTGGGTGTCTAGAAACAGTGACGAATTGTGACCGGCGTATGTTTGTGAAAATTCTTCTATCTTTTTTGTCGTTGGTTGACACAATTGAATGTCACCCAAATAAACGGATTCATCATTCCAGTATACGCAAATATCTTGCGACTTTTGCTCCAACAAATCAGCATCACAATTGAAAACGTTGCCAAACACTTTACGTACGTACGACTTGTCCATTTCGGTTCTCATTCGTAAGCAATAGACTAATTTCATTTTTTCATATAAAATCTGCACAAATTTGTTGTGGGACGTTTCCAAGTCGATGGCATATTCGCCACGGTTAGCATTAAAGCCGGTTTGTTTGGCAGCTAGCAAATCGCACCATTTCAAAATGTCACGAAGATTTACCTCAAACGGTCCACCTTTGTGGCCAAATTCAAAGTTGGCTATGCCGCTGTCTAGAGCTTCGGAAAACGAAACCATTTTTTCGCATAAATCAAAACGGCTTTTTCGGACGGGTGTCTTCTGGTCAAAGAACCCAACAACGCTTCCAACACTTTGCAATCGGAAGAAAGCTGACAGCTGTTCAAAATACCAACCGTACTTTCCGTTGACCACATGCCGCAAATCTTCGGTGTTTAATTTTCGCAAATAGACCTTAGTAAATCGATTCAAAAAGGATTGTGGTAGTCCCTTGCGGCCGCCTCCCTGCCGCAATGGATTTTGTGATGCGAAAATTCGTGTCGTTTGTCCCAATTTAAAGGTTTTATTTAGTTCAGGAATGTAAACTTCACCACGATGATCAAGAATGGCATTCAGACCTTCCAGTACGCTCTGTGGAGCCAAGTTCATTTCGTCCAAAAGAATCCAAGTGTTTTCCGATTTTAGTGCGGCCAACAGCGGACCATCCCGCCAAACAAATGACCCTAACTGGGCCTTGGTGTCCGACGAATTAGCGTCCGACAAATTAGCGTCCGATTTATTAAGTTCAATTGGTGCGTCATCGTCTGGCAAATCTGTTCCAAACAGATCAGCCAAATCTGTATGTTCACACAAATTAATTCGACAGATTTTATAACCAATGGCATTTGTCAGATTCACAATTAGAGATGTTTTTCCAACGCCTGGCGGTCCTTCAAGCAAAATTGATTTATTTAAACTTAACGCTGACAACAGACGGAACAGATTGTTCAGTGTCGTTGGTGCGGTAAATTTAAAATCGCTCGATGCCGGCAAGATTGATGGATTTACCGCCACATAAAATGGCGATAGTCCGAATTTATCGTTTAGCTGCTCAACTTTATTGCCCTTTTTCTGTAACAGTTCTGGCAGAGTTATGGTTCGTTGTAATTTTGATCGAATTTCTGCAATAATAAACTTGATGACATCGGCTCGGATACGTTCAATCTGGGCATATGAATCGTGCGGTAACATTTCCAATGAATCCAAAAACATTGTCTCCAATCCAAAGACCAAAGCTTCTGCAACCGAAATTGTTCGAATTGTTGTTTTCAGGTCGGAATTTACGCAAACAAACTCGATCCAGGCAAGAATATCTCTTATGGAAAAATTCAACTTGTCTACCGTCGCTTTGAGGTAATAAGTTGTATCAATTATAATTGTGGCCAAATCAGCTATCGTGACTTCGTGGCTGGAATCGGTGGTCAACACTTTAAAACCTTTTTTCAAATGGTACACAGCAATTTTAATCAAATCTTCGCGGCAATCGGTGGCGCGGCACCAGATCTCCGTAAACCGATTACGCAATGCTGGTGACAATTCTTTTTTGCCAAAATCACCACCCGGATTCATTGTGGCGAAAAATTGAAATCCGGCTGCAGCCTTTATTGAAACGTCATTATTTTGAATGTTTATCGTTTCAACGCCGCCTTTTTCAGCCAACAAAACTGTTCGCTCTGGCTCTAAAATACAATTCAGCCGTTCCAGAACCGAATCTTCAGCCAGTGATATTTCGTCGGCCAGAAAGAAGCTACCCTCAACCATGGAATATATAAGTGGTCCGTCGGCCCATTCAAATAGTTGTCTTGATTTTTGGTTATCTTGTTCACCGCCACTGTCGCCTCCACGATACGGGCGAAGACCTCCCAAAAAATCGGCTCCTTCTGTGTGCATATGACAATTAAGGATACGTAAACATTTGGCATTAATTGCGGATAACACTTGACAAATTGTTGTCTTGCCACATCCGGTCGGGCCAACCAACAGAACGGGTTCATCAAATTGAATGGCTTTGCCGGCCATTACGGCCATTCGACGCATATTAAATGTCCAAACAATATTTTGGTCGTTTTGATAGTCTGAAAGATTTTGCAAAATGTCTCGTGTTACACGTGACGTTGTGTCGGTCAATGTGAACAAGTCATGAACGTTGATTTGTTTTCGAAAATTATTGAACAGAGTGGTCTGAATTATCTCAACCTCATGGTCTGTTCGTATTTTCGCAGATAAAATCAAATATCCTTCGTCCACTAAATGTTGTCCCCAATCGTACAGTTCGATTGCCAGCAGCCGTTTGTCAGCAAACGTATACCGATTTCCCCAACGGAACAAATCGCGCAGCGTAAACGAACCTTTGGCCGTACTCTTTCTGTTCACCTGTAACTCGGACATTGTTTTGACCATTTTGGCGGCGTAGGATGCGGGAATTTGGCAACGTTTTTCCAGAATTGTTTGTAGCTCAGCGCGTGGTATTTCGTCAAAATGTAATTCGATAAAACGATTTTTGAACGCACGTGACAATGTCTTACGGCCACCATACAGGCCAGGCGGATTTTGGGTGGCAAACAGCATAAAATTAGCATTAGCTTTGACAACGGTCTGTGTCTCCGGAATGTATAGCTCTCGATTGTCGTCTAGCACCCGATTAAGTGCTTCTAAAATATCACTTGGCGCCAGATTCAATTCATCCAATATAATCCAATAACCCTGTCGCATAGCTTGAACCAAAACGCCTTCCTTAAATGATAATTTGCCCGAAACATCAGCCGTGTACGTTCCAATGTATTCCTGTAAGTCAGTGTGTTCATGGTTGTTTATGCGAAGACAAATATTTCCACTACGTTTCGCAACATATTCAATTAGACTTGTCTTGCCTGCACTTGTTGGTCCTTGCAACAGTATCGGCAGCTTTCCAATCGATATAATTCTGGCCAAATCTTTCAGATTGTCCCGAACACTTGGTGTCAATATATAATTTTCACATTCTTGAACTGTATTTGGTCCTACTTGAATCCAATACCCTTCAAAATTAGCATGTTCCGGATGCATTGGTTTTGGAATGGCTTGCGACAATATTGACTTTACATTTGACTTTAACAATTTCTCTTGAATCAATTGCAAAACCATTCGATGTGATTTTTGGTCGAGCTGAGTGAGAAAACTGAGACAAAAACTTTCGTACAGATTTCGATCGATCGAACCGCAAAGATTCTTTGCGCAAATGATCAAAGCACGACACAACGTTCGCAATGAATAAACCGGACGATTACCCAGACCATCGTTTAAATCTAGCTTGGCCAATGCAATCAGTTTACGATACAGTTGAACGATTTCCAAAACTTTTGTCGTTTTAATGCCAGTTGAGTCTAAATAGTCCTTGACCAAAATCACCAAATCGTTCTCCGCCGTCAACTCATCGACGAAAAATTCGGTAAAACGATTCCGTATGCCAACCGGTAGGTCTTTTTTGCCAACGTCCGTGCTCGGGTTCATGCAAGCAAATATACGAAAATCTGGATGCCGCTCTATCGGCACATAATCACCGCGTTCCAGCAATACAACCGATCCGTCTGGTTCCAAAATGGTCGACAAACATTCCAACGTTTCGACGGAGGCCAAATTTATTTCGTCCAACAAAACCCAATCGCCATTCTTTATGCAATTTACCAGCGATCCCGGAATAAAGGCGAAAGAAATATTTAATGAATTCTTCAATTGAGTCCGTAACTTCAACAGTTTAACCTTTAACGCATCCCACTTATGAATCACATCCAATGACTCGGCATTTGTTATACTTGAACGGTTCTTGTCGTAGCCCGTTCGCACATAAACTCTCTCGATAATTGTCAACATTAATTTAATTAATAATTCAAAATCTTGCCGACGAAAACAGACGGCAATGTTCAAGAGGAATTTTTCATTTTTCATTTCATTGAATGACCTCTTGAACAAACGTTCAAATTCATTGCGCAACGGTTCCATGACGTGTGCCATATCGACCGGCTTAAATCCGCCAATCAGATCGCTAACATCCGACTGATTGTTCATATTTACAACAATTAATTTATGATTCGTTTTATGGGCCAGATATTGCACAGAACTTGTTTTACCCACACCCGTTTCGCCAACCAGCAGGACCGGTTCAGTTTGTTTCACAGCCACAGAAATCCGTTCCAGAATACAAGAGGCCGGCCGAGTAAACGAAAATGTTGGCACTTTAACGTACATCTGCTCCATCACATTCACGTAGCTGTCATCGTTAGTTTTGATTTTTTTCTGCGTGGCTAATTCGTCGTCACCTTCACTGGGTCTTTTATCGCCAACAATTGCCTGTCGATGGGCCGCCAATTGTACTCTTCCAATAGTAATTTCTTCGGACGACGTCTTTACCACAGGCTTGTACTCATCACTTAAAAATTCACATCTCGACTTTATGATGCCCAATTTGCCACCAATGCTTGTGGTCAATTGACCCTTGACCGGTCCATGTGGCAAATGCGAGCAAAACAAATCGACGGCATTTTGAAATACAAAGTATGCACATTCGCTACTAGTTACCGAAAATGTCGGATAGGATCGTTTGCACAATTTCAGGAGATCTCTAGTCGAAACCAGCCGACTAGAACTGGGCAGTCCAGTTAATTGTGATTTATCTAGTTTATCGATTTCGTTCACCTGCATCATTTCGGCATCTTCGTCTTTGTCACCATCATTGTGGGCACTACTCGAAAATATCAGATACACATCAGCCATGCGGCTGGCAACAGTTGACAATTTCGGATAATTTTCACAAATTATCTGACAAAGTTCGGAGCGCGTTAACGGCAACATATTTATTATGTACAGATATTTCTCAAGCAATTGAAAGGTGGTGTGTTGAAAGTGATTGGACAATTTGTTGTTTCTGTAAGTCAAATGAAATTTTAACATCAAATTGGGTTTTCACGAGGGGGTCGACTCACATGTGGAAGTCCTGGGACAACCTCGATGGAAGTCATGTGGAAGTCATATGGAAATCATGGAAGTCATTAGTCATATGGAAGTCATGTAAGTAATGTGAAAGCCATGTAAGTCATGGAAGTCATATGGGAGTCATGGAAGTCGAGTGAAAGTCATGGAAGTCATGAAAGTAATGTGGAAGTCATGAAAGTAATGTGGAAGTCATGGAAGTCAAGTGAAAGTTATATGGAAGTCATGGAAGTCACATGGAAGTCATGCGTAAGTCACATGGAAGTCAAGTGGAAGTCATGGAAGTCAAATGGAAGTCATGGAAGTCATTTCAATATGGAAGTCAGTGGGACAAATATTTTTCAAGTGATTACCCCCTCGGTTTTTCATTTGCCGCACTTACCTTAATGTTACAAACAGTTGAAATCCCGGTGATATTCGTAACCGATCATAGAAACCCGGTACACTAAGATAATTATTTTCTAAAAGATTTGCTAGAACTGTCGTCACATCCTGCGTGGCCGCATCAATATCTTCCAACAGTAGCCAATAACCATTCATAACAGCCTAAAATAATGAAAAAAATTTGGGGTTAATCAATTCGAACGTCAATTCGATTTTATTTCTTTGACTCACTTGCGTCAAAACGCCCGGATGCCAAACAAATTCACCGGGAATCTCGGTGCAATGATATTGTCCCAAAAGCATTTTGCTATCGGTTTGATCGCCCAATTGAATTCGTAAAAATCCATTTATTTCGGGTTCTTTTGCCGGCGATTTTGTCTCCACTTGCTTTGGAGCAACGTGGCCCGTTCGCTTGGCCAAATGTTCGACCAGCGTTGTTTTGCCACAACCAACAGGCCCGCTTACACAAATTGCCTTTCCCGACGACACCCCCAATGCCAAACTTCGTAGATTTATCTTGGTCGTTTCAACTCGTACAAGAATCTCACCGGTTCTGCCCTCATTTGATGCATTATCAAAGTATTTTCTATTACGAACATTAAAAATGGGCAAAAGAACACCTTCGACATTCGTTACAACGTCGCTTGAAAAATCCCAATGAACCTTTGCTGCCGAACTGCTCGATTCATTCGAAAAGTAGTCTATTGACTTTTGGCAATTGATATTATTTGTAATTTCCAATATCTGATCTTTTGATGGAAACGTAAGTGACGAAAATAATTGCTTAAATTGAACTTTGTTCATCTGGGTCAGCATTGCTAAAATGTAAGTGCAATAAATTGTTTCAAGTTCCGTGCCTCTATTTAGATAGACTCCTACGAATGTTGACCAGTTCCATACATTTTTGTAAAAACTATAATCGTTTTTCAAGAAGTTGTAACAGGACTGGATCACTTCTAAGTCAGTCACCGATCTCCTGTATGTTTTTTGTTGTTTACATTTAGGGCTGTTCATCTCCTCATCCGGCATTTGTAGCTCAAATGGGGACGGATATATCGAGAAGTACTTCAAAGCAAATCTATTTTTTGTTTGTTAATATTTTTGCCAATAATTATAAAAAACAACTTACTTTGCAACATCTGGCGACAGATTTACCAGAGTTCCTAGGCAAACGCATTTGTTCCGATGTGTAAGATAAAAATTTTCATTTGTCTGGGAGTATGTCAGTGATATGGTCGTCGTCACGACTAGCAACAACAAATCGGGAAAACATTGGTGAATTCCTGTCGTATATACTGGATCTAATATATTTTCACTCAAATACCCTAGCACTTGGTTCATGTCCAAATCTGAAGGCTGAAAGAAAAACAACAACACAAATCAAGCATGGGCGGTAGGAGCACCCTTTTGTTTCACCAAAGAAGAATATTGCAATTTTCAACTCTTGACGAAATAGAAAATTATTTCCTCTATACGAATTGAGCAATTACAATTTAAATCGGATATTTTAGATAAAAATATGAAAAATGTGAGAAAAAAATTAAAAATTACACTTACACATAACCTAACAAAATGGTCAAGTTGAACATCTTGATAAGGGACAATTTTCCGCAGATTCTTCAAACCATTTATTATCTTCAACGGATCGATATCCATAATTCGAAGTAATTATTCCAATTTCCAAATTTTTTTAAACTCGTTTTATAAATTTCTTTATCACAAACATGTGCACTGTTTAGTCTGCTATATATGCGCTTCAACGAAATCAGAATTTCATTTGTTTTTTTTATATGCGTGAAGAAAAAAACTGCCAAAACATCCAGCACGTGCTAAAATGTAAACACACACACACACACACATAATAAAACCGAAAAAGCCCCGCGAAAAAAAAGAGACTATTATTATGGTCCCGCTCAAATTTAGTATATGGACAGGTTTTACAAAAAAAATATATGTTTAGACTAATGAATTTCTTTTGTTTTAATTTGCGGTTTTCCGTTCTTAATTTAATTTAACAGAAGTTGATTAGGTAAGAGTGCTGAGACATCTATTGATGCAGGATTTGTACTGATAGATTGTTCAATGTCAATATGCTAAATGTTTACAAAAGGATTTGTTTGCGTTCGTATTATATGTCTATTTCATCGAGTTTATTCATTATGATGTTGGAAATATCGACTATTTTCGTACTTCCTACGCTGCTACATTTGATAAAGTCGCTATCTGAACTAAACTTCTTTTCTGAAAACGCGGTTTTTTGTTATATATCTACAAAAAACATTAAATTACATTTTATGGTTAGAAAAAAAAACTTTATCATATCTTTAACTGTTTTAGTGTTTTTAAATTTGTTGCAAATAATATACAAAAACAAAATAAATTAAACCACGCAAAAAAAATTAATTAGAGACGATTTCAAACAATTAAACTTAAAATTCGATTATCTCAAAATATTTTTGTTTTCATAAAATGTGTAGTTATAAAGAAAAAGTGAAGTTAAAAAGAACTGGATACTGACGAAATTTTAAATAATTTAACAGTTGCGAAAGATTTAAATTAATTAAAACAAATTGTTTACCATAACATAATGAATTAATTACTGTATTTCTTCTTGATTTTAATGAATTTAGGTGTTTGATTTATACAACCTCTTCCATGTTTTATCACTATAAAGACCAATGTTTTAAACTAAATTATTATAAATAATAATAAAGATTTGTTAAATTCTCTATTGCTTTGAAATTGAAACTCGTTTTGTTGGATTGGACATTGTACTTATGTAAAATGTGTTAATAAATTTAATAAAATATAAATTTAAATATAAGAAAACTGTAACCAATATATTGCCATTATCTACGTCAATTTATTGGTAACGTTATATATGATTAACCCAGTTTCGCTTGCAAGATGAAGTGATGATGTGAAGATGAATGAAACAAAAATTATTTGTGTTTGTATCTTGTAAAATATAATTTATGTTTATTTAAATTTAACGATAATTTTGTTAGTTTTTTTTACAACACTTTTAAAAAAAAAAGTAATTAAAATAAAATTGATAAGAAAAAGCGACTAATCATTACTGGAAAGTACGAACAGGTGAGGGCCTGGTGAGACTCTTATGATCTTCCAAGCAATATAAGGTCCGAATTGAACTGCAATATTTTCTGTTCGAAGATTCAATTAAGAAAACTAGAAAAATTATATGCAATTTTAACCTAAATTTAATTTGATGATCATCAACATGTAATCATAAAAAGGTTTAAGTATAGCATAAGTAGAAAAGAGACGCATACCAACATTTTAATAGGCGTAGCTATTGAATTTGCATTTATTATTAATAATACATTTTGAATTGGTTAACAGCTGTTGCCAATAATCAAAACAATGGAAATATTGGACTTCTGGGCGAGCTTACATGGATAAATTAGGATTTTTTGCCAGATTTCCCCTGCAAATTATTTAACTTTATATGGCAAATTGACTGAATTTCCCAGTTATTGTATTTTCAAAATAAAAAGTGAGGTTATGTTAGCTCTAAAAAATTACCGCTAGAAAATTATTTTAGGAATACTGGGTTCTAAAATAACCGTGGTCCTTTTCAAAATAGCTACGGACGGTGCTAACATTTTGTTGTTGTAATTTTGAGTTTGTTACTCTCAACTCTCAAGTAACACAATCCAGGCTCTCTATAATAAAAAAATTATTAAAATATTTTTTATATACCATTTTAGTCTGTGTTAAACGATAAGTTTGTTATGACATTGCGGCGATCACATCTGTTCGGATGACATTCCGGCGGTCACATCTGATCGTTTTTTTGAACGTGAAATGTGATAAACAAAATTTTATTTTGTGTTTATGTTTTTTTTGTGGTAAAATAAATTAAATTAAACATAATTATTATACATTTATGTATTTCTGAAGTAAAACATATTCAAATAAAATGGAAAAAAATAATTAAAAATGTCGACTATAAATTTTGTTTTAGGTCAATTTCCCGCAATGACAGCTCGATACTAGATATATGGCAGCGCTGCACCAAATATAATACATTTTTTTAAATGGCGTGTGCTGCGTTCTGAGAAATTGAAGAGGAAAATTGCAGTAAAATTTTAATAAAAAGTTATTTATATTCGTAAAAATAGATTTGTTTTATCAGTTTATTACTCCTCACCAAAGTACGATTCAATCTTATCAATTAAGAAAAGCGGAACGTCTGGTAAGTCCATCGAATAATTTGTTTATATTTATGCAAAAAAAAAATTGGATGAAGATGAACGAACACACAATAAAAAAATTGTAGTACCTACTGTGTGTCCACTCCAACGCTGCTGCTTTGCGATAATCTCGCTATTAATATGGTTTTATATTAGAGGAAAAATTATTTATTTAATTTGTATATGCAAATAGATTGCCTTTTATGCGTCATTTCGAATTAATATAATTGCAATTTTGTATACGAAATTAATTGTCCATTTCATTTGATGGTGATAACAAATTTGGCTGTTTATGTGGATTTCAAGGAATTTAATATTTTGCTTTAAAAGGTCTCAACATTTCTGGGGTTGTCCATGAATAATTGATAAATTTGCAAAGTTTATATACATTTTTAATTAGTCGTCGTAGGTATATAAAATCATTAATAAATTTATTCTTAATTGACTTTCGATAGCACAGCCGCTATCGCTGTGCTGTAATATATTCGCCTCTGTAGAGCGAATTATTTTTGCTAAATAATTAATTATACATTGAGTTGTGTGGCGTGTTAAGTTCAATATATAATTTTTTTAGTTAATTTATTATATTCTGGACGTACTGCGGATATTTTGCGATAACATTTTCCTTTATCGATTTAGCTCTCTGGCAACATAAATTTTATACACGAGTCATTTTTGTGAATTTTTTATTAATTTACCTTTGAAGAGTTTTAGTAATAAATTATTTAAAAAGAATTAATTTATTTTCTCTTTTTTTAGATAAAAATTGACAACATTCTATCTCGAATAAATTGTAACAAAAAATTTTTTCAATATAAGATAATATTAGTTGTAATGTAGGTAATGGACGTTACATTGTTGTCTATAAATAAAAATACCTGCGCTTCACGAAAAGCCTGTTTCAGAAATTTGACAATCAACATTCAAGTTTATTGTATAAAAATGTAATCGTAATTAAACTAAATAAATTCAATTATATATTGTAAAATTTAAATACAGGGTGATTCAATGGGTACAGGCAAAAATTTTAAGGGGTTGTTAAGGTGACTTCTATATGAACCAAAAAATCGTTCTCTTCCGATAATTGACACTGAAACGGTAACTTTTTATAACATTATATGTATATCTGACTGAAATTTATAATTTATATCAGGAAGCTCAACTTAACTCCAATCAAGCAATTTTCACAATATTTTGTTTCACGTTATTTATTTTATTTTTATATTTTATAATTTATTTAAGTTATTTTGTTGTAACTAGTTTTTTTTTTAATTTTATTAATTATCACATTTTATAATTTTTATTTTTATTTAATTGCATCTCGTGGCACCACGATGTATACTATCACTCGAATTTTAGTTCTTTCATTTTCTTATATGCTGGCCAGCGCTTGGTCCGGGTTTGACTGTCTAAAAGAACATCATTTCCCGTATTTCGGCTGATATCCCTCAAACCCCCCCAATATCAAGTTTTCTGAAATTTTGACCAAACTTTGATCCCGTCCAGGCTATACTAACAGCACCATCAACATCAAAAGGGACACGGACAATATATCACCACTGTATTGTGCTTTATTGGAGCGTAACAATGTTCAATGCAATAACACAAATAAACGTAGATTACATACACAAATAATTGACATAGATTTAAATACTCAGACTAACCCATCAAAAAGAAGGCGCTTAATTTAATGGCTGTGATAAAGTTTGTTTTTGTTTTTAATAATATGTTAATGTACTGAGAAACTGATGTAGTTGACCAATATACGATAAAAAAACCGCTGTAGTAAATAAAAATTAACCAAAAACACTGTACATAATACATCAATCTACAATCTGTTCTGTTAACATCATCTTATTAATTTATATGAGTCTACATAATATTGATTGAATTGAAAATAACTTCATAATAGTAACCTTTACTGCAAATGAGGTACAGGTTACCGACATTTTTTTTACAGTAATTGCGGTAAATGGTATCTCTTTTACTGTAACATCAACAGATAATTTTAAATAACTCAATATTATAGTTTGAACAATGATGGCTGTTTGGTGTTTTATTTTTTACATTAATTGTGTGGTAACTGGGACAGAAAACTCTGTTAACATAACCGATTCTCGATTAATAATAACAAGTTTTTGTGCACGTTACCAACTTAGTGGTTGTGGTTACAGTCATATCTGTTGTGGTTACAGATATGTGGTAACTACATAAAAGACTGTTGACATTCAAGGTGTATAGAGTATAATAGGTGTGCGCAAAAAATACATGGAAAGATTTTGTGATGTCATTGGAACGGCAAGTACGAGGTTTACTATGCCAATCGCACCGATTGCGTCAATGATTCA